>CM035799.1:17629647-17704647 GCA_020466265.1 Siphamia tubifer | reverse complement strand
TTCAAGAAAAACTCTAAACAAGTGAATCATGCATACAAGAGTAGTTTGTGTAAACCTTTCAAGATTTGAATTTTGTAGATTTTCTTGGAATTACATATTAATAATTGTTACCTTTTATTGTATGAGCTTGAACAAGTGCAGTATGCAAAAGAGCATTAAAATAGCTTTAATTTGACACCTGTTTTTTTTTTCTTGTCTTACTTACTTAAAATGAGTATGATTTTTGGCTTTTTCAGACCAAAAAGCATGGGAAACATTGCCGTTTCATATGAGAATAGGAACAAGTTGATTTTTGAACAGATCTACTGTTGCATGGTTGCAAGACGTCTGCAAACTGTGACACCGATGCAATGAATTCAACTGACTTTTATCACAGCTGTCATTTTGGTCAAATATGAAGTAAACAAAACCCACCGGGGCTCTAGTGTTTTCTGTTCCCTCTTTACCTTTAAGTGGTGCTCTGAGGCCTGCAGCCCTTGTTACCGCTGTGCTTGTGTTGCTGGAGGCTGGAGTACTGGATGCATCAGATGCAGAAGACAGTTGACTTTTGAGTGATGCCACCAGCTGCTCAGACGTACGCAGCAACTCTCTGGTCTTCTGCAACAAGGTGTTCTGTGTCTCCAGCTGTCTCTTGGCTTCTAACAGCTGCGCCTGCAGAGACAGGGATAAAAGAAATTGTAGGTATGTTCTTTTGAATTACAAGACATACATGGTAAGTGTATATTGACTCCACATACATCCATCGAACGTCCAAGTGCATGTCTTTGTGCCACTTCCTTGTCCAGCCTGGTCTTCATAGTCACCAGTTCTTTCTCCAGATGCTCTATCTTATTGTTAAGCCGCTGACGAGTGCCTGTCTCCGTTCGCTCCATAGTTAGCTACATCATTACAGATAAATGAGTGAAAATAAGTCATTATGAAGCCCAACTGAAATACTGGGATATATGAACCAAGAGTACAAGGGTATGTTTTCTGATGTTGAAAAACATGCATATTTTCTTTATTCAAGTTACACATATTTTAATGCAACTGCTTTTTTTAAATGTATATTCTTTAATTGTATTTTTAAATAAATAATAAATGAGTGAAGTGTATTGCTCAGTACACTTTTGTCACACATTTTGGAAGATAAAATGTTAAATAACCGAATATGGGTCCTAAACGTCCAGCAAAATAATAATTTGGGCTGTATTTCACTGGCAGTAGTATGTACTGAGTAGTATTATCACTACAACACAACCATGTGGGATGCTGAACCATATCTATTGACTTCCATTCAAATTCTTGATTCTGATTCTGTACCTGTATACTCTTGAGGTTGGTGAGTAGGAGGTTCTGGTTACGTTGCTCAGCCAACATGGCCTCCTTTTCTCGATTGAGTCGACCCTCTGCTTGTCTCAACATGTCTCTCTCTTTCGTTAAGTTTTCTACCCGAGCCTGAACAAATACAAAATGATTCCAATAATTAAAAACATTTAAACAGATTTTCAAATGACCAAAGAGTGTTTGGAAGGTGATGTCCATTCCTACTAAAGGTTTACAAACGCATCCTGAGTTAGCGACTTAATAATACACAGGCACTAACTGCCCTTATGACATGTAATCTTTTTCTACACACCTCCTCCAGTGCCAGTTTTTCATTTGAACGACGCAGGTCCTGGCTCATTGTGAGGATGATGTGTTCATGCCTTTGGGCCGTCGCAGACATTTTTTGGTTCCTGTCCTGTAGAGCAGAAATCTCTCTCCGGTACGCTGATACGTTCTCCTGGAGCATCTCATACCTGATAGCAGAGGAATATAGAAAAAGTCCAATCAAAACACTCTTGAGAACAAGAATAAAAAGCACAGCAGAAGTACCAAATTTCATGACAGGAAACATTTTAGGGTACTTAAGTTACCTTTTGTTATTGAATTCCAGTTGAGATGTCAGTTTGGCATTGCTGGAGCGGAGTTCAGTCAGCTGCTTCTGCAGTCTGTCATTTGTGTCGTTCAGCATTCGATCATTTTCTGCCTTCTCTTTCTTATACAGAGTAAAGGCATCGTTGAGCTGAAAACACATTACACAGGTAATATTAAAAAAAAAAAAGCGCAAAACAGGGACTTAAAGATTAAAACAAAATACAAAACATGCAGACTTAAGTGTTTTTATATAGCACCTGTTTCAAGGCTGCTTTAGCCTGAGCTGTCTGTGCTGATTCTGCAGCAGCAGCTCTTTGAGGAGTAGATCGAGTAGCTGGGACCGAGGGACGAGCAGGTACAGGATGAGAGTCTGGACCTGAAAATTATACATTTATTGAGCAAAGTCCATAACAATTCCTAACCAGAAGTCAACCTCAGTGACAGAAGATGATATTTACCTCCTTAAATCCTATATACTGTAAGAATTCCTCTTAAAACACATCATATTATCTTAATATACATGAATATATTAGAAGCACTTAATTGGGAGAAATGAAAACACTTAAATCTTTGTTTTTCCTTCATGAATATTTCTACATAGAGCATGTGGTTCTGTTAACCTTGGGGAGGCAGGCTGAACCCGGTGCTCTGTGTCAGCAGAGCTTTGTACATGTCTCTCTGCCTGGCATTGGAGTCAGCCAACTGTTTCTGCTGGTTCCTTTGTTCTCTGAACTGCTCCATCTCCTTCTGAAGTTTATCCACAGTTGCCTCCAGTTCTGAAACCCTGGACAAACAGACACAGAGACATTCACTTCTGCTGCTTCTCAGTGCTTAGAACAGAGAAGAGAGTGGCTGAGGCAGGAATAAAACTTTTATTAGTTCAAGAACATTTGTTGGAGTGGCACGGTGGTGCAGTGGTTAGCACTTGTGCCTCACAGCAAGAAGGAACCTGGTTTAATTCCGACACCAGACCTTTCTGTGTGGAGTTTGCATGTTCTCCCCGTGTCTGTGTGGGTTCTCTGGGTACTCTGGTTTCTTCCCACCATCCAAAGACATGTACTGATAGGTTAATTGGTTAATCTAAATCAGGGGTGTCAAAGTGCAGTCCTCAAGGGCCGGTGTCCTGCATGTTTTAGATGTTTCCCTCTTCCATTTCACCTGGAGGCCATTGCATCATTATCAGTCTGATGAGGAGCTGATTATTAACTCTTTAAATGTCAGTGCTGATGCATTCTGAATGGATGATTTAGTTTAAATATTGAGAAAAATTCAACAGTTTTACTTTATTTTGTGCATGGAAAAGGTGCCTTAAAAGCAAGATGTTTTTTTTTATTATTATTATTTTATTTCACCATTAAAAAAAAAAAAAAAAATTGCTGTGACCAAATGTCAATACTACTTTTCTTCATTAGTATTTTTTTCTGAAAAAATTTCCACATTATTTGTCATTTTGTAAATATTTATTAGTTTTTGTTCATTTTGTTTATTTTTCTACATTTTGGTTCTTTTAATTTTTGAATTTTTCTTAGATTTTCTGCCATTTGTGTCTTACTTTACTCATGTTACCAAGTATTTTGTTAGTTCTCAGGAGTTAAAGGTTTAAACTGAATCACATGGAAGAGGGAAATATCTAAAGCATGCAGGACACCGGCCTTCGAGGACTGGAGTTTGACAACTGTGATCTAAATTGTCCATAGGTGTGAATGTGAGAGTGATTGTCTATATTGGGTTGGCACGTTTTTTTTTTGGGGGGGGGGGGCACCATTGCAGGAGGGGATTTTCACTCCCGTCCCATCCCACTCCCAGAGAGACAAAAAAAAAAAAGACTGTTCACATGACTAGCTGTCCATCCATGTGTCCTGTACATGAACACTTATGGCCACACCTGTGTAGTTAACTGGAGTTAAAGTGGATTCAGATGATGAGGCGAAGAACATTTGTTACCGTGCTGATGTAACTTGGTTCTGCTGTCTGTTTTTCTCTTCCTCCAAATCTCTCAGCCTTCCCAGTAGGCTTTGGTTCTGCCTCTGGAGTTCCTCTACACTGCGGAAGGACAGCTGGTGTGGGTGGGTGACCTCAGTGGTGCTGGAAATGTCAGCAGAACTGCCGTCATCCTTGGTCACCCGGTTACCCTTGGCTTCCTCGACCTCCACCAGAAGAGCACAAATCTGAACAAGGGACAGATTGATGAACAAATGACAGATCAACCAACCAGCAGCGATCTCATTTTACTTTGTACTTTTATCATCAATTCTGACAGACTTTAATTGCAAGGGGGGAAAACACTTCAGTTGTAATGTCCGCTTGTATAGTCTGCACCAGTGTTCCCCAAGGCACACTATCCTGCATGTTTAGATGATTCTCTCTCCAACCACACCTGATTCAAATAATCAGCCAATCATCCAGCTCTGCAGAAGACTGATAATAACTGTCATTTGTTTTCAAAAAGGGAAAGATCTGAAACATGCAGGATAGTATGCCTCGAGGACCAAGGTTCGGAAACAATGGGATATAGAAATGGAATGGATTCCTAGATGCATGACACACTAAAAAAAACAAAACAAGAGAAATCCACAAAACTGACTGTGGAACATTTATAAAGTGTGCACCTGTGCAGATGCGTCCTCCAACTGCCTCTCTGTCCGGACTTTTTCTCTCTCCAGGTCTTCACAGCACTGCTTGACCTCCTCCTTTTCTTTCTGTAAACTGTAAATCTCCTATTGACACAATAGAAACCCTCAGGTGAACAAAAGTGCATTATTGTCAGTGATTATTATGTGAATTAAACATTATTAGATTGTATCCCAAACCGTTCGAGCTTGTTCCAGTTTGTTGCACAGAGAGGCCATGGACCGCTGCATGCTCTCGTACTCCTCTCTCTGGCGCTTGAGAACAGGTGCTTTGGACTCGACTTCCTGGACAATTTCATCCAACACCCTGCTGACTCTCTTTGTCTCCTGCTTCTCAAGCTGAAGCTGAGTCTGACACTCGGCATATGCATTATACAGCTACAAAGAGAAGGGAATTTACAGTTAAACAGTACACTAGAAAAAAATCTAAATCTTAAAGTGTATTTTTCTCATGTCTAGTGAAAATATCTGATCACACTTAAAATAATAATAATAAATAAGTTATTTTTTGACAATAGGTCTTCAAAACCTCATTTCAAGAAACTTTACCAAGATAGCTTTCACTTGTTACATTGGCAGATTTTGTTTGTTTGAATTAAGTAAAAATAAATAAATAAAAATCTTGAATTTGTGAGTTTCATTTCAATTATTTCATTGAGCTTCTTTTTTTTTTTCTTCACTCACATCAAAGAACTTCATCCCAGGCTTTACTATAGCAGCGATGGCAGCTGCTGATGGACACATTGAATCCAACTGCTCCTCAGTCAGAGAAGCCGCACCTGAAGCACATCACACAGATATAAAAACAAGACTCTCATGAACGCATTTCAAAACATTGTTTGTATACTTTAACATTGAAATTTATATTTTCTTACAGCAGTGTTTGCCAGCAGCCTTCATTGTAGCATTTTCAAGTTCTTTTTCCATTTTTTTAATCTTCTCTCTCAGCTCTGCTTCAAGTCGTGCCTTTAATTCTTCTCCTTCTGAAACCTTCTTCTCTAGGACCTTATTAGCTGTGAGGACAATCCACAATCAACCACAAAGATCATCAAGAATACTTTGGACTCTGCTTTCATGTGTGAGATGCAACTGTAGTTCCTTTGTCCACAGTGGTGTGTTTATAGTATTGTAACATGAGGATGAGCCCTTGATATACATTTATAACAGTGGCATCTACATTCAAAAGCAGAAATATTAATCTAAATTTGCAGATGTCCACCTTTCTTGACGACAACACAAACTGTATTCTACCTTCTGCAGAGTCTTTGACCAGTTTACTGAGCTCCTCCACTGCTCTGTTCAGCTCTTGGTTTTTAGTCTCCATGTCTGTTGCTGACCCCTACAGACAAAAGACACAAATTCAGTACTGACGACAACCAATTGAGATCTGAATACAGTACTGTCACAGGTTGTCAATTGATGATTAGAGAAATGAAACAATAAAAATGACAAATCCAACTGTACTCTATCTCCTACCATAGAATTCGGACTGTGCATTTTTGTAGCACAAATACTTTTACAGGTGTATTTCAGTCACTCTCACCTTGTACAGTGAAGACAATTTGACATGAGCATTAAGCTCATTGCGGTATTTCTCCTCCATGGCACTGCGCTCATCTTTAGCCTGAAGATGGTAAGACAGGATGAAGGTACCCAACAGCATATAGATTTAAATACATTAAACCCATGAAATTCTCATATGTTAAACTAGTAATAAATACAGCCTTTTTAGAAAACTATGACACAGAGAAACATCAGATTATGCTTCTGATTTAAAGTTTCTTTTGTTACTAAACAGAAACACAATTACAAAAGTCTAAACTTATATAAACAAGTGCTAAAGTCTCACAGTCTGTAATCATTGCAAACAGATGAAGACTCAATAGACCCTATATCTTAAACCAATATTTGTAAGAAACTCTTTGTTTCTTTGTTGGTTTACCTGTTTCAGTTTGTTGTTGAGGTCTTCAGCTCTCTTACTCTGATTTTCACTGGACACCTTCAGAGTCATGAGCTGACTTTCCAGTCTGTTCACCTAGTTCAGAGAAATGTTATTAAAATGTGAGTAAAACCTAAAACCACACATTATGAGATATTTTCAGTCTATTTAAATTTCCACTGTTGTTTCCATTAGCTTACATTTGGAAAACCATAGTAAAAAAATAAATAAGCAGAAGTCAATTGAAAATGTTATAGAGTAATAATTTGAAGATTTGAGTTTTTAATCTTTCCTTAACTTATTGAGACTGAAACAAAACAAGGATAACTCTATACATAGAGTACATTGCATTCACTGTTGTGTGATATACCTGCTCTTTGGTGTTCTTCAGACTCCCCTGAAGTTCCAGTATCTCTTTGCCTTTATCTTTGTTGGTGTTCAAAAGTTCATCAGTCTTGCTCTTCAGTTCTGTAGTTAGCCACTCTATTTTCTTTTCCAATAACTCCTTCTCCTGTTCCATGCGCTTCTCCCGATGCTGCAAAAAAAACCATTAAAATGCTCAATTATTGGCAATGATGAAGTTCCTTTCAGCAGTGATCATTAGAAAGAAACCTGTGGTGCAGATCAAATGAGCATCAACCTTTATGTCCCCAGTGGTCACTGGGAGAACTGCATTAAACAGTATTTCCAGTGTGAGCTTTACCTGAACAGAAGCCTCTGATGACTGAATATCATCCAGTTTTAACTGTAGTTCCATCTTGACCTTGTTGGCCTCCATCAGCTTCTCATTAATACGCTTCAAATCCTCTATAACACATACAAAATGAACCAATATAATAAATATAATCAATGACAAACTTGTTCTCATTTCATATAAAAGACACAAAGCATATCAGTGTATAATAGTGGCACCTGATATTGGAGCCCACAGAAGTCTTTTTAATTCACAAAAAAATAATATAATGCATAATGGACTTTTCTTTCAAAAACCCAAATAATGTTGCTACACAGTAAATGCAGTAAGATATAAGATTTGTCTGATGTAGGCCTAATGTCAACCCAAATTAAGAGTTTAAAGTCAATAAACTTGACAGTAAATCATTTCAACGAAAGATGGGTTAGGTCTTCATTTATTCATGTTATCTGATAAATGTTTAATTATCTAAACAGTGTGTCGATTATATACAAATCTGTACAGATGTGTATCTGATTTCTTACCCGTCAGGTTCTCCACTTCCTGCGTTCTGTTCTCCAACAGCCGCGCCAGCTCTCTTCCCTCTGCCTCAATCTCATACTTGGTTTTTGTCTGCTGCATTCAAGCACAAACATATATATTTACTATATAACTATAGAAAAACAAATCTTTTTGTGGTATAATTCAGTTCAGAATTTTCTCCTATGAATTTTTATAGACTTTATTTCACTATTTAAACACATTCTAGATCACAGAAATGTTGATCCATGACAGCTTGGTTTGGCCAGTAACATACAACAATACTGTCAGAGTACTGTGGACAGTGCATTTTAAAAATATTAATAATGTTTTTCTATTCCATTTATGCTCAAATTTCAAATATTGAATTAATCTAAATATAATGTAAACTCCATTAAGTATTGCTTCACATCCCTCCAAAACTTCCATTAGAGCAAAATAACAATGCAAAAAATACTTCCAACACTACTTTTTGAAATGCATTGTGGGTAATGATTACCTGCTGTGGTGTTTTTTCTTCAGAAGTCTCTCCTTCGATTCCCTTCAGAGCGCTCAGTTCTTCATCTGCATGATATGAGACACAAAGGTATTTAGACAATGCAACAATAAGGAAATTATGTCATTTTTGATCTAACCCAACAGTGGTTGGGAGAGATTATTGTAATCAGTGTGTGTGTGTCTGTCTGTGTGTCTGTG
Organism: Siphamia tubifer; assembly: GCA_020466265.1. NCBI lineage: Eukaryota > Metazoa > Chordata > Actinopteri > Kurtiformes > Apogonidae > Siphamia > Siphamia tubifer. The sequence goes on along the minus strand of CM035799.1, from coordinate 17,696,270 downwards.
TGTCCGCAGAGACATATCGCACTAATTTCATGGTGATATCTCATCTCAAGTATTCATTGAGTAATGAATACTTGAGATGGGATATCACCATGAAATTACATGGACATATACATATAGCTAATGCGCATCAGATGCAATGATTAATTTGAGTCAAGGACATATTTTGCAGAAAGGGCAAAATCACATTATTGTCTCTAATTCAGGAACGGGTTGTCATAGAAACTTGAGATTGGCACAAAATAGGGGCAAGATTAGGCATTATCTGAATACTTGTTTCCAGATCAAATTTAACGCGGCTGTTACTACCATAGTAATAAAATGGGTGCTTATTTTCACTGTAAGTTGGCTTATAATATTAACAGCCAGTAACACACTTTTCAGTATTACACTTTTTCACTCCTTGATGAATAATGAAGATGTGAATCAAAACATACTGAGTCTTTTGTTTTCCTCCTTAACCGTCTGCAGGTCTTTGGTGGCTGACAGGATCTGCTCCTGACTCTCTGCGAGTCGCTTCTCGAAGTCAAAATACTGTTGTTCTGTAAAGGAAAAGGAAGAGACATAGCATAATGCAACATAACTCTCCTCTACACACACACACTGTAACATATTGCACCTAAAAATGCTGCTTACACTGTATCATGTACATTTTATATACATTTTATCTTCTAAGCTATGCACAATTTGCAAATGGGTGCGAGTTGCCATTCCACTTCACTGTGAGTGAACCTATACATCTACATGTGACAAATAAAAGTCTTGAATAATTCACAATGTGTCAAGGTAAGTGAATAAAGGTGTAATTCATTACAAAAAGACACAGAGGGTTAATGGTATCTTTCACCGTTTGTTATAAGGATACTAGATTAAAAGTTATGTGTAAACCTAATTTTAAGATGACTATTGAACATTGTGCTGAACTGCACAAAGGTGGAATGCAATGAAATGAATTTACTAAACTACAATCTATTAGTACACGTACTTGAGTAATATTTTGATATTTTATATATCTATCTGCTTACATCTCAGGTTCATATTAGAACCAGATTAAAGTAATAAAATACAAGCCATTTTCTTAATGAACCTACCTTATCATAATGAGGACAGTGATTAGACCAATATATTCATTCATTACAGAAAATGGGACATTCTCACTTATATGTCAATATTAACACATATGTAGGACACTTGGTGTTTTGTATGCAGGATTTTAGCATGTATCAGAGTATCTTTTTTTACACTGTAGTACTTTTACTCTGCCACAAGTCAATGTGCTGAATGAAATGACACCACGACCACCTTTGAGTGACAACATATTGTTTTCAATATACAAATACATCGGAGACATTCACAACAATTTCAGAAAATAGTTATGGGTTGTTGTGTACATCAGTAATAATCAAATACACTATATTTCAAGCTAATGTAAATAAAAGAGAATTTAGCTTCAACGTGACATAGAGGCTAACATGAGAGCACTGCGAGTCGTCCACACAAATGGTTCAATGAGACGGAATTACCAGAGGGAATCTACTTTTCCCCTTTTTGGAACTTGTAGTTTTATTCACATATTAATCGGTGTTGGCTTTACTGTAGTTTAGATGAAGTGTGTCGAAACCCTACCACAGTCAGCATTGAACCGCTCGCGCTCCGTCCTCAGAGCCTCGTTAGCATTCTGCAGCTCAGACACAAACTTCTCCAGTTTGTTCTGGACACCTTTGGGGAGTTTGTTCAACTCCGTCCGCTCCAGAGCCTGAAGCAGGACGACCGCCATCTCCTCCAAACCTGCCCGAAAAACACAACTAAACAAACACTAAAAGTCCTGTAAATTCAAGTGCTAACGAAACCGCTGATGGGATCTTAGCGATATATGTCAAATTCGCTAAGAAAACACAGGATGTGGAGAACTATCCTTTCAAAATAAAAGCCCGATGCGCGATCAAATGAAGACGTGTTCCTCTTCTCCTCCTGCATCATCATCATCATGATTTATAGTTTTTATAATTACTTTTTTCGTTTTACACTATTACCTTGTTTAATGCATTATTTTTACAGCATGTACACTTTTTTTCTTGCACTTTTTTTTCTGTCACTGCTTTGACAATTGAATTTCTCCATTGTGGGAATAGTGTTGTCTCATCTCATCTCATTTCATCTATTCGCATCTCATCTCATCTCACCGTCGCTTATCTAATATGTTATTGATGATTAGAAAATGTTAATATACACCAACAGCCAACCATTTATTTATGTATTTATGGTACATTTATCTGAAATAGAACAATGCTACCACATATATTTTCTAACTTGACTATTTACCCTCGTTTAACCTAACACGACAACAATGTGCGACGGATATACGTAATTTCGCTAAGCATTGTGGGAGATATAGTTTTTTTCTGTTGTGCTGACGAACCATTGCCAGCTGTTAAAAATTAAGAGCAAACTGCCTGTTATCTTGTTCGTATTTAACTCTGTACAGTACTTTAAGGTAAGAATTTCTGGAGAAGTAGTACGGGGAAGCGAGAATGGCAAATTTGTATCTGTATTGGAGAATTAATGTGAATAATTATAACCAACGTATCGACTGTCAGGTCTTGACGTATAAGTTAAAGACAACATTCATCATACTCAACGCTTAAAGGTTTTCCCTTCTGTATCTTCCAAGATTACGCTAAATGTTGAATGTTTGACAAGGCTGTTCGTATTCATCAATAGATTATTTTACGACTGACAACGTGCTAGGGATTTGCAAACATGTTGATCAAACTGTATTAGTGTGTAGACTAGTTTGTTATCACATGTCCATGTCTTTCTTTCTGTCAGACAGTATGGGTCGGGGTTATATAGTAGACGATGCTGTGGAGGAGTATTTGTCCAGACTGTGTGAACAAAAAGCAAGTCAAATCACAGGCTTGCTAATCGGACAGGTAAGATTTTAAGCTAGCATGTGGCAGACATGTTACTTTATCTTCAGTGTTTGTTGTTTGGTTACCTTCTGCTTCAAATTATATATGATAGACCATATGTAATATAAAGGCTGACATTACTTACTCAACTTATAAAAATATAACCTCCAGTGACACAGAGCAATATACATCTGATAACCAGCTAATACCTCTGAACTGTCTTTAGTTGTTATAACATGTAAGGTTGTACATTATGCTTGTTACAGCCATCTATCATTAATGACCATCCCCTTTTTTAGAGCTCAGCCCAGAGGGATTTTGTTGTCATGGCAACTCGTACCCCCCAAAGAGAAGAGTCCATTGCCTCTGCTGGAAACTCTGTGGACAAGGACTGGGTCACTGAGCATGCCCGCCAGGTAGGTAAAGAGAGACAAAACTATGTCCCACTGCACATACATTCTTGATTGAGTGTTAATTAATAGCTGATTAGCACAGTATGGGATGCATGCTTAATGCTGACATTTAGCAAAAATCTGATTCATTTATCAGGTAAGACAAACAAAATTAGAAAAGTACTCGGAGAGCGCAGACTCCACCAAGGCAGATCAGCTGCCACCCCCCTTTCACCTCTGTGTGTGTACATAGTAGATGATGCTGTGGACTAATGCCCTCCCTCACAAGCATATCTCCACCAATCAGCATCACAATTGAATAATTGGTTCCTTGCGCAAGTATCAAGATTTTCTGAAAACTTCAGCAAAATTCGTCCATAACTTTTTGAGTCATGCTGCTAACAGTCAGACAGAAACACCAGCAAAAACATAACTCCACCGTTCTTTAGCAGAGTAATAACACAATCTGTGGTGGAGTGAGTATTGGAGCATGAACGTGATTGTGTGATTCTAGGTGTCCAGGATGCTGCCTGGGGGCCTGTCTGTTTTAGGAGTTTTTATCATCAGTGATGCTGATGCTAAAGACACACAGACTACACTCCGACAGGTCAGATTTACAAAAACACATGTCATGTACCTACTATTAAATGTCAACTGAATAATTTATGGCTGTTTAAGGAATGAAAAACATCTAAATCAGATGGCCATCGTATGCACATTGCTTAAAAGGTCTGTGTTTTTTGAATGTGTGTTCAGCTGGTTTTCGCAGTAGACAACCTGATTTCCTCTGAGCATCTATGGAGCCCTTCAGATGATGATGTTACAGATTGTGTTACTTTACACGTCAACTCCAAAACAAGGAAGTATCCTTTGGCAAAACCAACGAAACAGAATCACTTTGATGAATACTTGGTGATTCAGGTTGTATGTGTGTATATTCTTTAACTTCACATCACAGAACATTGTGTAGGACCTTTGATGTTAAAGACCCAAAGGTTAGTGTAGAAGAATTCACTTGTTGTACAATGTATTTTTGTAGTTACTCTTTGTTTCAGACTGTATTTTAGTTTGGAATAGTTTACTATCGCATAATGTGTTTATCATTTCTGCCAAGGGATGAGAATTAATTCATTTTTATTTATATTACTGCAATTATTGGTTCAGCTTATCATGATGCTGATTCTTTATTGAAAAAGAAGGCTTATACAAGGCTTCAGCTTTACTGTTTTTATGACTGAGTCAATTTTAAGTGAAAAAAACATCTATCATCCTCTGAGTTAACTGTTCAAAATTGGAGGACAATACTACAGCACTTGTTTTGATTTAGGTTTTCGTTATCACAGAAAGCCTGCTAAGTCTGCCTCTTGCTAATATTCTCTGTACGTATCCCTAGTTTTGACGTGTATTACACTTTCAATAATCATTGTGATCTGATCTTCCAGAGCATGCCTAAACCTGCTGACTGGAAATACCAGTCAGGTGTTTGTTCCTCCTGGATCACTGTGTTGTGTTGTCTAAATGTGGATGTAGTTGTACCACTACCAGAGAACGTATCAAGCACAGAAAACCTGGATAAATGTCTTAAGGTTAGTATGAATATAAAATAAAATATTCTAGTAACTGTCTAAAGGAATTACTCTGAAGTCACTGTTTGTTTCAGGAGGGACTGAGAGCATGGACGCAGAGGATTGAGAATGGAATTTGTCTGCTTGATGGAAAAAAGCTTCTGGATGACACAGAACTCACAACAGGACAGGTACTATAAATACTGCCTCGTCTTTATATGCATAAATAAAGAAGATCTAGGAAACTTCTTTTTACCATTTTAGTGTTGTCTGCCTTTGTCCAGGGAGCCTTAGCAGAAATTGAGGACATTCATTTTCTCTTGAACAACTGAAAGTGAAATCCTTCGTTTAAAAATATGAAAATGGATTAGTTGTACAATGCCATTTTCAACAAAACAGTTAACATACCCTGAGCTGGGAATTTTAAAATGCATTTCCAGTTATATTCTGTATGTAGTTTTGGCTGTCAGTCTTGTGATATTTAACATATGTATTTAGATATTTATTATGCAATATTGAAATCTGTATGAACCACCTTTTTCAAAGCAAAGTAGTGCATAATTAGATTTTACATCATTGCTCATTGATATTTTTGAGTAAAATAATCTGAAAGGTAACTAAAAACACTAAATTGCACAGGAATAGTGGTTTTAGACCTCAGTATCTCTGTTTTATTTGAGAGCAAGTAATAAAATTCAAAAGCAATAAAGCAAACACTTTTCACTTGGATTAGCAGCCAGTTGCCTTAGAGACGAGTATTTACAAGACTGACAAAGGTCACCTACTGATATATCAATACAGCTTTCAAGTGCAATAATACCATATATATTTTCACACAGTCTCGCCTACAGTGTGTGTTCTATTTGTGTTTAGAGGAGGAGTGTGAAACAGACGTACACTGCTCAGCTTCTCCTCACATCGGTAAGACTCTCACATCCACTCTCTGTATTTCACTGTTATGTCTAATTAAAATACTGTATGAAATACTAGTGAGTGCATGTCATATAAGGTATGTGTCATTAGAGAAAACGTATAACGGTAAATATCAGTGTATTATTTTTTGTATTTTATTTTAGTGTTTGTTTCAGTCAGTGAATTAATTCAGGAATCTTAGTAATTAAAAGGGTCACATTTTGCCTTTTTAAATGGAATTATGCATTTTAAAACACTTCTCTCTAAACTGCAAATGCTATGCTTCGGTTCTGAGAAATTGGAAGTGTTAACCTTATATGTACAAGTGTTGTGATATAACTAGTTATAGACATAACAAATTAAGCAGAAATGAAAATGGGTTGTAGAAATCAACTCGATTTTGGCCAAAATGAATATAAAGATAGCTTTACAGCACTTGGAGTGTTGAAATTCAAACCTTTTGAAGTGTTAGGGTCCAAATACAAAAATAAATGCACCAAAGACTTTTCAACAAAATATGACTCTATTAACATATGTGGAAATTACACCATTATGTAGTGAATAAGTACAGCTATTTTTTCCTACGCTTACACAGACCATCGGATGTACATTTAATATAAATAATTATCATGCGCAGTTTGAGTTGTAATGCAAGTTGGCCTATACTTCCCACCCATAATGAATATATTACATCTGTTATTTGGCATCATCACTCATCATGTCTGACATGAGACCACTTCATAAAATGAATGATCTTTTAATTGCTATGTGTCAGTGTGAACACAGGGTAACTGATGTGGTCCAGCGCTGTGGAGGTAGTGTGTCAGTCAGAGGTGAAATCCACAGCAGAGCTTTCCTACACAACAACAAACCAAAGGCCAAACTAGCTGAGAAGGTAACTCTTTAATACAATGCATATGATCGGAAAAGAAACTAAAGGAATAATGTATCACTGTTTGTTGATTTATTTATTTTTTAACTTTACTCTGGGCAGCTGCTAAAGAGGGATGTGCTTTCGACGGTGACCACAAGGGTTCAAATGCTTTTGGAGGAACTGATGATAGCAGAGCAGGAGAGAAGTGTCAGAGATAAGAAACGGACAGGTACACAGAAACACAAAATGTAGCCTCCCCCCTACCCTTTAGGAGGCTCTATCGATAACCAGAGCTAAGGTCATAGACATGTGTGGCTGTAGAGTCAACCAATCCAAGTGAAGTAGGCCCATTTTCTATAGTCTGACATCAATTTAAAGTGTAAAAATATTTAAGAAATATTGTTTTCCGTTTCCCATCAGAACACTTCAGCCTCCCTCGTCGCGTCTTCTGTCCGGTTAAAGGAAGTGGTCCCGTGTGTGTTTGTGACTACCAGTTCAGTTATGAGGAACTGTCTGAAGCGACTGAAAGGTTGAAGGAGATGCTGGACATTGACGCAGCCGAAGAAGACTTGGATACAAGTCAGGAGATTACACCTGAAACTGTACAGAGTGGTGAAGACGTGCATAGTGATGTAACTGCAGGTTAGAGAATTCTGTATGTTACTGGAAATGGGGAAAAATACACATATTGATCATACATGACAGGGGAAAAAAAACAACATGATGCTATTGTGGGTGGTGTTGTAGTAATGTGTGAAATCTAGATGGATAAACGCCTTCCTTCCCAAATGTAGTCTTTATTGCTGTTTGGAGAGGGCTGTTTAAGACTGTCTGCCATAGTTAAACTGGACTGGGACCAAGGTTATAATAGTTTGGTATTTTTCCATTATAGTATAGTTTTATTTAATTTTGACTTTTTTTCTGTAATTCAATTAGTTTTAATTGCAGACTTGCTAGTTTTTATTAGTTTTCCTTTTTTTTTCTAAATGCTTAGTTTTTAGTTTAGTTTCTGTATTATAGTAAAATAAAATTCATATCCATTATCTTCCTCAGTATTATATTCAATGAATTCCCAATAAATAAGTAAAAAAAAAAAGCATGAGGAGTTCTATAACCTGAAGTTTACAATGAGGTAATGTAACGTCGGTGCGTAAACATTATCCTCTTGTTTTTGCTGAATAAAAAATTGTATGGAAGAGTGAGAACACATTTATTCTGTGTTTTACATTACAAGTAATGAAATAGTGTTCTTCGTCTGTTCTTTAAAATTGGTTGGTTTGTGTTCTCAGAGCTCACTGTGGAAACTGCTGAGGAGCTCAAGCCCAAGAGGAACAACTATATTGGTAAAATACTTGACACATTTCATTTCAAGGAACTTTCTTCTGCTGTTTTGAAGCGTCCAAAAAACATATACTGTATATTTTGTGTTTTAAAGAAAATTGATTTATCAAACCAACCTCTTTTATGTAGTAAAAGCTGAAGGCATCCTCCTGTAATATACATTAGTCCTGCTTATCTCTTGTTGCATCAGAATTTACAGCTTTGTCAGTCATTTGCATTTATGAAATGACAATCCTGACTCTTCTTCTCTGTGTTACGTAGGTGTTGCCATGGCTACGGCTGTCGCCCTCCTCGCCACAGCTGCATCAATGTTGTATCTCAATGACATTTAATTCAAACGCCAAAATAAAGTCTATGGTAGATTCTACTGTGTTTGTGGTTTCGTTCAAAATCTGCTGGAGTGTAGGATCAAGTGTCTTATCATAGAAATTGCACTTATTAATTAACAGACTTCTGCCAGGACTCCATCATCCTCTAATGTTAGAAAATGTCAGACTTTCCAAGTAGTTCTTCGTTAACCGATTATTGTGCAGACATTAGGGTGTGTTGCAAATGTGACCCAATGTGATTTGGGAGCAGCCATGACCTAGTTGGCTTGTGATTGAAGGGTTGCTTGCTCACTTTCCCTGGACTGGTGGAAAGTTGACTGGTGTGCCTTCGAGCAAGGCACTTCTGCTCTTGTGTGTGTGTGTGTGTGTTCCACTGAGACAAACTCACACTGAAGTAACTTGTACTAGATATGTTAAAGTAGAACATCCCAGATAATGTCACAGAATAAAGATAAAGGATGGTCCAATTAAATAACTGAAATAAGGTGATTAGTAAAACACAAGAAACCTACATGTGCTAATGAAAATGAGGTGTGTGTGTGTGTGTGTGTGTAGGATGAGTAGTATGCAATCCAATTTCTCCTAAGAGATAATAAAGCAAGTTACTGTTCAGAGTTTTGTGCCTGTGAATGAAAATAAAGATGCTGTTAGATGCATAATTTGTACTTAGTCATCTTTTCTACATCCTAATATATAGAACCTTGACCGATTAATCAGACCAAACTAAACCAATCACTAATTATTCAACATTGACCAATATATAGTTGATTTAACTTTTTGTTGCTATAGACATTCTTTCTGGTCCTGTTGGGAACTTTAAGACATTTTACTTTCACTTTCACCTCTGCTCTGACACTCAGTGATGATCTAAAATAACAGTTTTTTTCAGTGCCAAAGGTTAACAGCAGTGATATGGCTCAAATAACGTAAAGAATGTGTCCATAAATGTGCATATACACACATTTACAACCTTTTGCTTAGGTAGGTAGAAAAAACTGAAGTATAACTCGGATGCATTCTATATTAACTGAATATTGCTAATGATCTTAGTTACTATGAGGAGGAAAAAGGACATAATTATAAAGAAGCACTTGAATTAATAGGAAGTATGTAATTCTAGGAAGGAAATCAACATTCCTTGAAATGGACTGGAAGGAGTTAAGTTAGGAGTTAGAGCTGCATAATAAAGAGACTTTTCTTTTCAACTTCCATGTCTGGAGGTGGAGTTTGAAATGTTCTGTAGTGGTCACTGATTGTTGTTGTTTTTTTAGTCTCCATTTCCACTTGTTTAGCCTGTGAAGGACACAGCTCTACAAGGACATAAGCAATCTTTGAGACAAGCTGGAAGGAGTTAAGTTAGGAGTTAGAGCTGCATATGAAAAATAATTCTCTTTCCAACTTCTTTTCCTAGAGGTGGAGTTTGGAACATTGTTCTATGATCACTATTTGATTTAGTTGAACCTTGGCCAAGGTTAGTTGAGGAAAGGATTTATGCAGGCCTTAACCAGCTCTCTGTCAAACATTTGTGTGAGGACGCCAGACAAGGACGAGACAGAGAGATTCACGTGGGAGCAGAGCAGTCCCGGACAGTGCTTCGGACCTCCAATCCACAGCTAGAAGACATTCCAGCTACACTTCAAAACTTTTATCACCTTCATCTAACAGAGGCATCATGTTGAGTAAAGATCTGCCAGATATTGAGGTAACATATTTCACATCTTACCTGCTTCTTGTTATTCCCTTGGCAGAAGCCTGTATTACTTGCCTTTATTAATGTGTTCTCCATCTTCTGGTGGCAAACAACCCAGTGTGGAGGGAATATTAACTCCGATATTAATCTTTTTTTTTTTTTTTTTTTTTTTTTTTGCACTTTTCAGTTCTCTAAACTATATGGACACATTTATTGGCCATGTCACACCTTATCATAACACATATCATAGCATGTCTTAATTGCACATTAGAACTGAACAGACAAGACATACAAGATATTCTACCTGAATTATTGTTATTTATTGATAAAACAGTAGTCCTTGTCATTTATCTGATGAGAGGATAACGAAGAAGGCTTCACTGGCACCATCTTAATTTTATTTAAAACACAAAAAACAGTCTGACATCATACATGCATCATGTTCTGCCTGGTGAATATGAAGCCCCCCAATCTAAATGTGACATACCCATATATTGATCCTTCACAGCTTTAAACAAACCCCAATATTGCTGATCTAAACTCGCTGACCTAAACCACTTCACACTCAAATAAAGAGTCTGAAATTATGTGGTGCCTTTTTCTTTTTTTCTTTAATATTGTGGGCTTTTATTGAGTAATTTTTTTTTTAATTTGCATTTAAATAAATGATGCACTTCATTATGGAAATGAATTCCATAAAAGTACTCCTAGAAGACACAGTTTAATGTAGTTTTGTATCACTTACAGTACTTTGTGCACCCCTGGGGATGGAAAATTACAATATCTTGGAATTTCTTCATCCTGGAAAGAGTTTTTTTTTCTTTTCTTTTCTTTTTTTCAGTGTCGAGTCCAAGTCTCATGACAAAATTCCTTACATCTTCTAGCAGGTTGACTCTAACTTGAGGATTAAATAACAGTGGAACATTAATCAGAAAATTCATGCTAATCTGAAGACTGAGACTGATAGATTTTCTTGTGTGTTCCATGTATTGGCCTGATGCTGTGTCTGAGCCCAAATCATGAATAACATCCAGCCTCTGAACACAGTAGACTAGATTTACACAAATATATGGAATAAATAGGGCACCCCTCATCTTCTGATCCCCTGCAGACTTACCAGTGATTAACACCTCGTCTGATAAATTATCTGTGGGAAACACTAAGCAGAAGATCACAGATAAGTACAAAAATCACATTGAAAGTCAAACAGAGGACAAAAAGTATGACCACACACCTACAGATTTGGTCTAAGGTTCTGCCACTTTAACATCTCTCAGAGGATTATAAGTTTACAAAGTCATTGATACGTTGTCCCAAGAGAGCTTAAGGTGTTATGTAAGCCATGTGTTCAGCTGGACAACCATTAGATAAGAGACACAGGGTCACAATGGAGTGATGGTGCACGTGTAGAGATGGAGCAATACTTTCAACTGGTCTGATCTGCACTAAGTAAACAGATATATTACATGCATTACACCCTTTATATGAAGCTATGGTTAGTTGCAGAATTGGAAAGTAACTAAGTATAAGTACTTCGTTACTGTACTTAAGTAGATTTTTTTTTTTTAGGTATCTGTACTTTACTTGAGTATTTATTTTTCTGACATTTTTTTACTTTTACTTCCTACATTTTTGCATAAATATCTGTACTTTAGTTAAGCAGCCCTGTCACTGATAGTGAAGTTTCCCCTGTGGTATATATGGGCAGGAAAGGTCATTTGGAAAAAAAATAGTATTTATAGAAGTCACTCTACATTTGTCATTATTTACACACCAAGAGGCCACTGAGTGGGATGATGTATGGGCTTCTCCAGTTTAATTCTTTATTTTTTCAGGACATTACACATTAATGAACATACATACATATATGTAAATGTGCCAGATTATAGCACAATGGCTATTTACCTGTATCATTAGTGTGTATCTGCTACATGTTACATCCTTTTGTATGTAACACAGTGTGAGCATAGAAGGGTCTTCACCTTTCCTGGTATGTTTTCATCTCCCAGGCCACTGTATCTCAGGGTACTGACCTAACAGCCCCTCTCATTATCTTATCAACTTTACCCTAACTACACAAACAGGCAAACTTCCCAGAATACCCCCTAGTATCAGTGGTTTCCCAGATAACAGTAGTGGTTCATAATAAACAAGTGTAAAGAAGTCAAAATAAAATGTTTTTTTCCCCCTTATTCTCTATGATGGTATTAAAGAAATTCTGAATCATTTCAATTATCTCAGAACTGTTCATTTATTTAGATATTTATTTTACATACTTCTGAGACCCAGCCATGTGTTTTTATCGTCTGTATTGGATGAAACGCTTTAAAAAGCACTTTGCATTGAACTGCTGTCTCCACTGTAAAGAATACTCCATTAAAAAAAGCGTAAACAAGTGGTGTCCAGCACAACAAATCCATCCTCTCACACACATTTTACCTTCTATCTTTTATCACTACGAAAACATATTTTTGGTGGCTGTGACCTTTGACCTACATTCACCAAAATTTTATGGGGATCTATTCTGGACTATCTCACACCTTTCCTGAAAATGTAATGGAAATTGGTCCAGTAGTTTTTGCTGACAAACAAACAGACAGACAGACAAACCGAAGCACTAACGATACACATCTCCCTTTTGTGGGGCGGGGTAATAATACATGAGAAAAGTTGCATCACACAGTTTTCACATCCCAAACAATTATTTAATGCTAAGGAAGCAATACATGTTTTCTTTCCTACGTCTCAGCAGGATATAAAACAAATGAGGAAAGCAGTCCTATTCAATTCAATTCAATTAAATTTTATTTATAAAGCCCTAAATCACAACAAAGTCGTCTCAGAGGGCTTTACAAAAACAACTCCTACAACTTTCAATGATTTGAAACTAAAAATTTACCAGACTGACACTGAGCGAACATATGTCTTGGCTAGTCCTGTGGTTCCTCACTAGGATCTGCTACTTTATCTTGATCAGCTTCAAAATGACATGCCTCCCCTGTTACTCACCTTATGCTCTTACCAGCGATAATGCGAATTAACACTATAGTTTTTGTATAATAATAAGATATATATGTATATTGATAAAAACTTAAATAAAAATGGTAATGACATTATAATTAAAATATGTAGGAAATGGTTTATCCATTCATCTAAATACAAGGTTGTACTAATTTGTATAACGTAATTGTCAGAGCCTGTGTCCTTCCATTAATCAATTTCCCTGATATTTAATTTAGAGCATCCTGGCTCTAAACCCCCGGGTGAAGACTCATGCTCAGATCATGTCCACAGCAAACAAGAAGAAAGAAAAGAAACACTGGAAGAGAAACCAAGATAGGAGCTGTGATGTAAGTTATTATGAGTTTAAGAGTGATGTTATTCAGCTTCTACCTTTAGTATTAATTTCCCCCCTCTTTTCTCATATTTTATACTTTATTGTTTTTTCCAGTCCTGTGTGAAGCTAGAGAACAACTTCGACGATATCAAACACACAACACTGAGTGAGCGTGGAGCTCTACGAGAAGCACTGAGGTGAATGGTTTGGTTTATCTTACATTTTGATCCATAGCAAACAGCAAAGTATTCTAACCTTTCTGTGCATATTTTTAAATGTCATTTTTTATGACACCCAAGTGGCAGTGAACACTTTGCAAAATATATTTTCTTAACACGATCTCACTTTGTGCCAGTTTAATAAAAGATTCATTCACCTGCATTTAATTATTGCTATAAATAACAGTAAAATCTGTTCTCAGGTGTCTAAAATGTGCTGATGCTCCCTGTCAGAAGAGCTGCCCCACTAACCTGGACATCAAATCTTTTATTACCAGTATCTCCAACAAGGTACTAAAAGCACACACACACACACACACACACACAAATACAAATGCAATTTCTACCAGTAGTATTATACTGTAAAAAAAATGCATGCTCACACTGTCAAATGTGTTTAAGTATTGGCAGACTATATGAGCCAATAAAGGCCAAACAGGTGAAAAAAAATAATTTCCAAGGATTTGGTCGTAAAAAGAAACAAAAGAAAAAAGAAACATTTAAATTTCAGTTTGGAAATAAAGTGTGTGATCTGAATAAGAAATGATATATTCACGACTCATCTGCAGCTTTGTGCTGGAGACAATGTATTAAACTAGGTGATCATACACATATATTTTGGGACTTCCCGGGTGTGTTTGAATACTGAAAAAATATTAAAGAAGAAATTGGAAAAAATTGTAAAAAGAGAAATCCCTTCAAATTTGTTATTTTATTTATTAGGTATCATACTGGCTGAGTTCGATTTAGAGCAGAGGTATATTATAAATATCATACTACTGATTGCAAAAAATTAGAAAAGCACTCTGAGAGCGCAGACCTCTGCCAAGGTAGGCAGAGCCCCCCCCCCCCCGCCCTAATAATTTCCAGATCTCCCCATTACCAACCTACCCTGAAAATTTTATCAAAATCCAGCCATAACTTTTTGAGTTATCTTGCTAACAGACAGACAAACTCTGGCAAAAACATAACCTCCTTGGTAATTATGACTGTTAATTGGAAAAGGGTCAAATCACCAACTATAACAGAGTGGAGACAAAGACTGGAACAAGTGTACATGATGGAAAGAATGACAAATGACAAATAGAAAAAATAATAATTTTTTAAAAATTGCTATAGTATTGAATGTCTGTGATAGTAATCTTCTATTTCTTTTTAAAAAAATTTAATCTCCATTTATATGTTTTGTCTCTGATCTTTCTTTGTTATTGTCTTGTTTGAAATGGAAGAAAAGTAAATAAAAAGTAAAAAAAAAAAAAAAAAAGAAATGACTCATTCACAATACTAAGGGAATAGTGTAATTTTCATGCTTGTCTGTGTGTTTTAGAACTACTATGGTGCAGCACGGGCCATTCTATCAGACAACCCACTGGGTCTGACCTGTGGGATGGTTTGTCCCACCTCAGAGCTATGTGTAGGAGGATGTAACCTGTACGCCTCTGAGGAGGGTCCCATCAACATCGGAGGGTTGCAGCAGTTTGCCACTGAGGTACAACTAAAAACTGTTTAAGTGTCTGAAAGAAACATGAACACCAATAACCACAAGTGGTGTCAAGAACAACAAACCCCTCGCACATACTGTTGCCTCTATATATGTGCCAAGTATGAAGTAAATTGAAACAAAATGTGTGTTTTTATAGACCTTTAAATTATCACCAATTATAAGTAAATGAGAGAAAAAAAAGTTTTTAAAAAGTCCTTAAAAATTAGAACTTTGACTTGCTTTTATCAAAATGTAATGGCGTCTATTACAACCAATTTAGAATGAATTGACTGATAGTTTTGCTGCTACACATTTGAAATTTCACCTATTATAAGCAAATTGGGGAAAACAGATTAAAAAAAATTCATAAAAATGTTTTAACTTTGACCTACTTTTCCCAAAATGTAATGAGATATAGTCTGGATCACTGGAGATCTACAGGATAAACTAGGGCTGTCAAATTACAAATTTTTTAAATCAGATTAATCACAGGGTTTCTTTAAAACACTTTATCTGATCAACTGTTTAGTCTCTGGGTTATTTTGGGGGTTTTTTTGTACTCAAAGTTACCACAAAATACATAAAAATATACTAAGAAACACAAAGAAAAGGGGAGAAAAAAATATACAAAACATGCAAAAATCCGGTGAAATTCCTTGAAAAATTAAGGAACATAAAAAAGCGATGAAAAATCCAAAACATTTTCAAAAACTTTTAGAAAATACAGAAAAAACAAGCCCAAAACAAATTAATAAAATATCCAAAATATATCGAAAAATGAGTTCAACAAAACTGTAAACAACTGTTCCATTTATTGCATGA
Organism: Siphamia tubifer; assembly: GCA_020466265.1. Classification (NCBI taxonomy): domain Eukaryota; kingdom Metazoa; phylum Chordata; class Actinopteri; order Kurtiformes; family Apogonidae; genus Siphamia; species Siphamia tubifer. The sequence goes on along the minus strand of CM035799.1, from coordinate 17,680,398 downwards.
ACATTTTTAATCAGATTATTCATGATGGATTAATCTGCATTAATGTGTTAATTTTGACCTGAATCTAACTGGGTATGAATTCAATTAATAATTTTGCTGTTAGACAAAGAAACAAAAACAAAACCCCTGCCTTTCCTAAAAAGGGGGGTGGGCTAATAAGTAAAAGAAAGAAGGACAAATCTATAGCATCAACTAACCTAATGATTTTATTGTATGTCTTACACCATCCTGTCACAAATGTGATCATTCGTCCTATTTGAAATGTTCACTCTTTCACACTTTACTTTCATTCCAGGTGTTCAGTAAAATGGGAATCCCTCAGATAAGGAATCCTGAGCTCCCACCAGCTGATGAAATGCCAGAGTCTTATCATGCTCCTATTGCTCTGATTGGCTGTGGCCCTGCATCAATCAGTTGTGCATCCTTCTTGGCTCGTCTTGGATATGATAATATAACCATATTTGAGAAACAACAGTACACTGGAGGGCTGAGGTACTTTATATATCAAATCAAGCTTCCTCATATGGTGACAAATAGTGAATAGAAATAGTCATAGTTAGTAATATAAACAAATTTCGAAACAAATATATGGAAGAGGAAGTGTGTAACTGTGGATGAGGTAGTGTGTTATGTGTGTACGTGAGTATAAGTGTATGTTTATATATATATATATATATATTTATATTTATATAATATATAAATATATATTATATGATATGATATGATATTATATTATATTATAATATATTTCTATATTTTTTTCCCCTTCACGCAGTACCTCAGAAATCCCCCAGTTCCGTCTGCCCTATGAAGTGGTCCAGTTTGAAATACGACTGATGAAGGACCTGGGAGTCAAGGTATGTGTTTAGAAATTAACAGTAGTTTCCATTGTTTCTACATACAGCACATTCCATTAAATGGCAACAAATGTGATCCTCATTTATTTGGATTTGTATGACCTCAGTATATAATGAAATATGACAGAACATTTAAAATTCAAAGAAAGCCTGAGAAAATAACACAGTGAGAACTTGGACCAGTGCACATCTAAGCCAAGCCCCAACAGTACTGTAATTCAATTAAATGTCCAACCTAAAATTTCTAGAAAAATTATCTAGAAAAAATTACTAGAAAATGAGTTATTTTGCAGATCTTCTTGAAAACTGATTGGACTTGGTCTTAGTCTAACACCAGGTTTGATAAAAGTCATTGCTCTGCATTATCCTGCAGACAGATGCCATAGCATGAAGACACTGAAGGCAGCTGACAAACTGTGGTCATGTGTATGTTATTAAGTATAATGGATGCCTAAATACTGTATATTAAACTTTCATGTGACCTCTCCTGTTTTTCATGTGCACTCACAGACACTCAGTAAGTTTACATGTACATCTAAGCCAAGCTATTGGCAATAACTGAGTTAAGGATTTCACTGGAGCTGCTGAGAAATCTGAGTGTACATGCACAGCAAGATAATTTTTTTCCTGTTTTCAACATACAGTGCATATAATTGACATGTATTCATGTGTATAGGTCTACCTTGCATATGACATGTTTATATAGTTTTGTATAACTAAGATTTGAACTCCTGTTCCAACTTAAATCTCATGATGTGATGATGCTGTAATATTCTGATTACAATTAGATTTTTGTACTTTTGTACAAACAGCATCATTCTGCAGGAGAGGATGGAAGCCAAAAAAGGCTTATGTGTATAATTTACCTGTAACCTGGAGCTTTGATTTAACATTGGTCAGAATATGGTATGGACTGGTCTTTCTTCACATTACAAAACAAACAAACCAACAAACAAACAGATCCCTCCTTTGGTCTATTTTAAACTATTAACTGTCTGTGTGTGTCTACCAGGTGGTGTGTGAGAAGGGGCTCGGTGTAAATGGAATGAGTCTAACTTCCCTGAAAGACGAAGGATTCAAGGCAGTTTTCATTGGCATTGGTGAGTCTCACTATTGTCTGTTTATTTTTTTAGGTAAAATATCAACGTTTAACCTCCGAGGACCTGGCGTCCACATATTACACATTTTCTGTTGTCTAAACCACAATGCCACATTTTGTTTTGCAAGGGCCTGGTGTCCACTTACAAAGAGTGCAACCACATGATGTCAGAAGAGTATTATACTAGTTATATTATATATATATCCAAGGTCAGCTCCACAAAATAACTTTAAAAAATCCTACATAATAAACAAAATAAATTCTCAACAAACTGGCACAAAATGCAAAAAAAAAAAGCCAAAAAAATTTATACATAAACACACTGTGTGTAATATATATCAGAATAAAATCAACATATAGTCAAAATAAACTCACTTGAATCATTTCAGAAAGTGGGTCCAGGTCTTTAATTTATACAAAATTCTAGTTGCAGTTTTATATTTTGAACAGCACAATTGAAAACATGACATTATATTAATTTTCTTTTCTTGTACATGTTTGTCTGTTTCTTGGTTTTATATTGTACCAGGTCTCCCACAGGCCAACAGGGCTAAAATCTTCCAGGGTTTAAACATGGAGCAGGGCTTCTTCACTTCTAAAGACTTCCTTCCAATGGTGGCCTCAGCCAGCAAAAAGGGTACCATGACTCTAAAGCCACTTTACCACAAAGTTTATAAGCTCAACTCTCTTTGTCTGTGTCATTGTTTGCATTCCCATTTTGAAAGAGTAGGGGCTGTTTTAAAGTAGTGTAATATCCACACTTGCAGACCCTAACGCTAACCAACAAAACCCATGAATATACAAGAGAACAGCTGTGGAATAACTGTCCACTGTAGTGACCAGTATATGCATGAAAGAGCTAAATTTGTGGGGGTTTGTTGATGAATACATTAGACTTGGGTTGAATTCTGTAATTTCTGCTTGAATGTCTAAAAAATGTGTGGCATCAGTTTAAGAGTGCAACATAGCTGAAACATAAGCCTGAAAAATGTCTACTTATAAAACAATTCTCAGCTAAATCCGGCATATTTTTTGTACAAAGTAATATTTATTTGTACCGAGTGTTCATTCATATGTACTGTCCTTATCAAATACACAAACAAATAAACATGTTCTCTATTTCACTCTATGCAGGAATGTGCCAGTGTCGCACCTCCCTGCCTGAGTTAAAAGGAATAGTGATAGTTTTGGGCGCCGGTGATACTGCATTTGATTGTGCCACCTCTGCCCTGCGATGTGGAGCCAAAAGAGTCTACGTCTGCTTCAGGAAGGGATTCACCAACATTAGAGCCGTTCCTGAAGAGGTATGGAGGAAAATAGTGGATGGAGATTAATGAATGGATTACACTGCTGTAAAATGCTTCCAGAATAGAACTAATGCAACTTTGCCACATGTGTGTTACTGATAAACTTAAGTCTTAAATGCTGGTAACCTTAAGTTTCCAAGATAAGTCTTGGGTCAAAGTGTGAAATTCTTTGAATTAACAAGAGAATAGGTTTTAGTCCAAAGGAATATTGGTCTCAGATCTACTTCAAAACACTGTCTGCACATTATGATCCATTCACTTTACAGGTTCTTTCTAGTGGGGAATATTTACAAATCCATTGTATACATGTACATAAACCACCATATATGTTGAATAACACACCATCATATATATTAAAAACATGAGATAACCAACACTTCAGTCATTTGATTCCTGGTTCATCTTATTAAAGTAGGTAAGATTTATCACATTTAATGTCTGAAGCAGATACTTTCTAACCTAGAAAAGCACTCGGAGACTACAGATTCTGCCAAGGAAGACCCCCCCCACACACACACACACACTCACTGATCACCACCAAATTTTTTTATCACTTCGTCCTTATGCCAGTATCCACATTTTCTTTAAATTTTCAGCCAAATCCACCTATAACTTTTTGCGATATCCTGGTAACTATCAAACAAACCCACAAACAAACATATAAACACAGGTGAAAACATAACAAAAACATTTTAATTGTAGAACAATGTTTAGTGGAAGAACAGAGTAAAACATGTGTGTATTTTTATCAGATGGAGTTGGCTAAAGAAGAGCAGTGTGAGTTCCTTCCCTTCTTGTCCCCTCGTGAAGTCATCATGAAGAATGGACGTGTGGCTGCGTTACAGTTCTGTCGTACAGAACAAACTGAGAATGGTGATTGGTTGGAGGATGAAGAGCAGATTGTTAGGCTGAAGGCTGATTATATCATCAGTGCTTTTGGATCTATGCTCAACGAACCACAAGGTAATAATAGAACAGCAGTGTCCCATAGCAGTCACTGTGTGTTTGTTTCCACATACAGTGGTGGAAAAACGTTTTCACACACCCTTAAAATTCTACATAGTTTTTAATATTATTATGAACTAGAAAAGCAGTTGGGGAATGCACACTCCACCAACGCAGATCAGCCCCCCCCAATCAAGAATCTTAATTGTCATTATGCAAGGCACAATGAAATTTTGTCCAGCTGCTCTTGACAATAAGACACAAAAAAGACATATATAAGCAAATAAACATACAAACATATATACACACATATAATCTAAATGGCATGTATATAAACATGTATATAATATATATATATATATATATATATATATATATATATATATATATATATATATATATATATATATATATATATATATATAGTGTATGTGTGTGTGTTTGTATAATAACTTAAACTAAACAATGCTTCACTTAGAAAGGTAAAATCCAGAGAAAAAAATTATTTGGAAACTTCCACAAAAGTAGCACTAGGTCTTCATGAGTTAAGTTAATTTTATTCAAGAATTAAAATAAGTGTAGAGAGAGAGAGAGAGACTACCAGAGTATCCTATTCAATGTGTTTATGTTATTGTAGAGTATTTTTTACTTGTTTTGAAACTCTACTGACCTTGGTGTGTAGTGACGGCGGCCATGTCTCCTGTGAAGCTGAACCGCTGGGGTACTCCAGAGGTAGACACAGACACGATGCAGACCAGTGAACCCTGGGTGTTTGCAGGAGGTGACATTGCTGGTTTAGCAAACACTTCAGTGGAGTCAGTGAACGACGGCAAACAGGCCTCATGGAACATTCACAGATACATACAGGTAAAAAACAACTGCATGTTCTCCACATTTTTAGAACATGACATGACAGTCTTACTTCCTCTATAATTCTCCACTATATACTTGAGTATTTGTTTTTCAAGCACAGAAACTGTTCTAAAAAAAAACAGAACCCATTTAATAAGAATGTTTCTTCTCATTCCTGTTCTTCTACAGTCTTTATATGGACACACAGTCGACTCGGTTCCACAGCTCCCTTTATTCTACAGTGCCATCGATCAGGTGGATATTAGTGTTGAAGTTTGTGGAATCAAGTTCCCAAACCCGTTCGGTCTGGCGTCTGCTCCTCCTACAACCAGCACACCTATGATCAGAAGAGCTTTTGAACAAGGATGGGGCTTCGCACTGACAAAGACTTTTGGACTGGACAAGGTGCAGCATACACATATCTTTTATTTTATTCTTATTTTGTCTGACTTCAAAACCTATTTATCCTAAACCAATAAAAAGCCAATTTCTTAACATTTATTAACAATCATAAAAGACTCTGACCATATCAGTTTATTCAACCAATTTCCATGTATCTGTGTCCCCAGGACCTGGTGACCAATGTGTCTCCTCGTATTGTGCGTGGGACCACCTCAGGTCATATCTACGGTCCAGGTCAGGGCTCGTTTCTCAACATTGAACTCATCAGTGAGAAGACGGCAGCATACTGGTGTGAGTCTGTAGCTGAGCTGAAGAAGGACTTCCCCAACAATGTAAGTTTTTGTCCATCTCACACCACATCATGGGTACACACTATGACTGGACTTACACATCTTCAAATTGTTAGTGACAGAATTATTATTCACATTATTCTGTTCATTTCTGTGTGACCTAAAAACAGACATTTAGAATGTAATACTCTGTCTGTCAGGTGGTGATCTCGAGCATAATGTGCAGTTACAACAAAGAGGACTGGACAGAGCTAGCAAAAATGGCTGAGGTGAGAAAAATCACATGTAAGCAACAATTAAAAAAGCATTGTAAAAGCATGCACTGTTTTTGTCAGCATACACATGAATTAGATATGGGCTGATGGTAGGTGAAAACGTTTGTGTTTAGAAATCAGGAGCAGATGCTTTGGAGCTGAACTTGTCTTGTCCTCATGGGATGGGAGAGAGAGGCATGGGACTGGCCTGTGGACAGGTACGTACACGCATACAACATTGTCTTATTCATTTCAATTTAATTCAGTTCAGTTTAGTTCAATTCAGTACACTTCATGTATAGCCAAAAGGACCATTTAAAAAAGGGGCATGAAAGTAGCTTAAAAAGAGACATTAAAAAGATACAGTATAAGGTCACCACACACACCATAACACATGGTACCAAGTACATCCACGATCTTGTAATATATTAAATGTAAACTGTAATGTATAAAGACTTTAACCCTTGTGCGGTCCTTCGGGTCAAAGAGACCCGGTGGCTCACAAATGTACCTTTTTATACGTACTGTAGGATGCCATTGCTTACTACTGAAAACAGTAATATATCCTTGGGGGGTGGGGTGATGAGTCTATGGAACTGAACTTTGGAATCTGGGTTTTTAAGACCCGATTGTAGGACACAGCCAGTGTGCCTTTTACGAAGGACCGCACAAGGGTTAAGAAGAATAGCTGCTGCAGTGATGCAAAAATGGATGTAATCTAAATAATCAAATAAAATAACAGTAAAATACTGCCATCCTACAGAAGTAAACGTAGGTCTATGTTTCAATGTTTGTGATTGTCATTAGGACCCGGTTTTGGTGCGTAATATCTGTCGCTGGGTACGAGCAGCAATCTCCATACCATTCTTCGCCAAACTGACACCAAATGTCACTAACATTGTCGACATAGCCAAAGCTGCCCATGAAGGTAAGCAACCTAAAATGTATATGTACTTTTTATTTCTTTCTTTTTTCTTTTTTTTTTACAATTTCAATATGAATTAAATGGAATGAATAGTTAAGACGTGTGTCTGTCATGTTGTTTGTTTGCCAGGTGGGGCAGATGGAGTAACAGCCACAAATACCGTCTCAGGGATGATGGGACTGAAGGCTGATGGATCCCCCTGGCCTGGTGTTGGAGTGGGCAAACGCACCACATATGGAGGCGTGTCTGGTAAGAAAATGTACATGTATACATTATTACAACATCCACATGCATTTTGCTTTAGCAAACCAGTAAATAATGTAGGTTTTTAAATTACTTCTGCAGGTAACGCCATCAGACCCATCGCTCTTCGAGCTGTTTCTGCCATTGGCAGAGCTATCCCTGGGTTCCCCATCCTGGCCACCGGAGGCATTGACTCTGCAGAGGCTGGACTGCAGTTCCTTCATGCTGGAGCCTCTGTTTTACAGGTGACAACAGCTGTATGATTATTGTTAAGGTTAGAAAAGGTAATTGTTTAATGAAAGAGTAATTGGCTCAGTTGGTAGAGTGGGTTGTCCACTGACCGGAGGGTTGGAGGTTTGCGTCCTGGCTCTGGCTGTCCACATGTCAAAGTGTCCTTGGGTAAGACACTGAACCCTGACTTAGTCTCCCTGTAGGACTGGCAGAACCTTAGAAACCTACTGGTGTGTGTGAATGGGTGAATGTGAGGCTAATGTAAAGTGCTTTAAGAACCATGAAGGTGGAAAAGTGATATATAAGTGCAGTTCATTAATTATTTAAATGTTGGACTTTTGCTCAAAATCTGATTTCTTGAGAGATTATGTAGATTTAAATAGGTTTGCTCGTTATGTTCTATAGAGTTCAACATGACTTAATATTTTTGTTACTTATACAATCATATATTTGCTTCAAAATAAAACAAGAAATAAACCTATATAATTTTCCAGTAATTTCATTAATAATAATGCCATGGTTTTAAATATCTAATAATTACAGGAAATTATCAGTTGAATCAGAAAAACTGTACTTTGGAGGAAGCAGTTAAATAGGGACCAAAGAAGGAAGTTGAGCAAAATGAAGAACTCTTACCTGCTGAATGAGATGTTCAGTATTATGTCTATTTTTTATTTAATGTGAATCAATTGTCCTTGTATCTGAATGCCACAGGTGTGCAGTGCAGTTCAGAACCAGGACTTCACACTGATTGAAGATTACTGTGTTGGTATGTAACTATGTATTTTGTATACATATATAATCTCCTGCATGGAGCTGGTACAATAGTTTACTAAAAATCGCATAAATATATTTTATTTTATTTATTGGACAAATAATAATTCATTGTTGTTATTGTGAATTTGCTAAAACCATTACCAACCTTTTTCTTGCCTCCTGTTAGTGATTTTTATGTGTAGTGATAGTCAATATCCACGGGGGCTTTTTACCTCCACCAAGGAGGCATGAAATTCGGGTCCATTTGTCTGTCTGTCAGCAGGACTATGCAAAAAGTTCTTAACAGATTTTGATGAAACTTTCAGGAATGATAGATAATGGGTCAAGGAAGAACCCATTAGATTTTCAGCAATGAAGGTCAAAGGTGACGCTCACACTAAAGGTCAACAGCTAAAACACATCAGTGGTAATATCTCAGGATTCAGACAAGATAGAATCTCACGTTTTTTTTTTTGCATTCACATCGTCTCAACTTCTGACATCAGATGGGTCAACACCTATGGCTTCATCATGTCAGGTTTTGACGTCACATGATGCCATATTAAGCCTTGGCGGAGGTCTGCTGTCTCTAACTGCCTTGTAATGGATATGGTTTTGGTTCATGTGTGCATTCAGGTCTGAAGACATTGTTGTACCTGAAGAGTTTGGAGCTGGAGAACTGGGACGGTCAATCTCCTCCAACATTGAAACACCAGAAAGGAAAACCAGTTCCCAGACTGGAGGAACTAGTAGGAAAGGTATCGCTTCATTCCTATTCACAAACTTTAATATGTCACTATTACACAGATTTACTTCTACTTTACCATAGTTGCCTCTGACAATATTAAATCCATCTTTAACTCCATCTTTTCAAACATAAGTAAAACTACATTTGGCTGTATTCTCTAACTGCTAACATTTATGCCTTGGCAAAAGGTCTGCGCTCACACACTGCTTTTCTAGTTCAGTAATATATTGAGGGGCCTGGCCATGAACACTGGGAAAGTCAATTGTCATTGTTACAGAAACTTCTTGTTTTTTCATGCTTTTAAAATAAGAAATGTTGTCCTCTTCTGATGTTTTTGTTTATTTCATGGCAGGTGGCATTACACACTTAGTATGTTCTGAGTGTTCACCAGAATTATTATCCCCACAACTAAAAAAGTCAGATTAAAACCAAGCACAATTTCATAAGGGTTTTATAATATTTTCAGTGACTGAAGGGAACAGTTGTTGCACATTCCACTGAGCAGTGACGGCTCCTGAAAATTTTCCAAATGATCCAATAATATCTGAGGTGACTCATTCAACTGGTGTTTTAATAAATAGTCATTATTGACCCTATTTCTTTCTCTCTCTGCAAATTGCAAAAAAAGTGCAATGCCACTTCAATCCAGTAGATGGAATCACATTACAGAAATATTTCCCCTGTAGCTAGTTAGTTTATAATACATAAGGTATAAGGTTTTGAACAACATTTATAGTTGAGGAATAGTTTGACTCTGCAACCAATTCCACCTTATTTTCGTTATTTCTAAATTGTATAATGTGAAATAGCCGAGGATATCTTTATAAAAGCTATGTTCTAAAACAACATAAGAAAGGGAACAGTTTTAAAACAAATATATATTTATTTATTTACCTGTCTTTAAATATTATTATACTGCAGAATGTTAGATTTGGAGGGTGATCTGCCTTGGCGGAGTCTCTCTAAATTCTTTTGTAGTTCAGTTATTGTTTGTTGTGCTCATGTGTGTAGAACCTCCCCAGTTTTGGGCCTTACCTCCAACAGAAGACAGAAATCATTGCAGAGTACAAGAAAAAGCTGAAGGGCGTTGATCCAAATGATGTGTCCAATGTCACCAGCACACCTAAGAAACCAGTTCCAGCTGTTAAGGTGCGACACACACTTTCCCTATTAAATGCTAATGCTAATAGATATGCCAGGATGTATTTAAATACACTCATGTACATGTGTTTGTGTATGGTAATGGCTGTGTTTGTAGGATGTGATAGCCAGAGCATTACGTCACATTGGAGCATACCAGGAACTTAACAATACGGAACAGGTAAGTACTTTTACCTCTGTAATCATTTTATAGCCTGTGTTTTTTTGTTAATTTCTGTTAACCCTTCAGCTAACACATCAGAAACAAATAGAAAACTACAATGATGTGTCATTACTACATTTTTATATACCAGGCAGGGGTGGGTAATTCCAGGTCCATCAAGTCAAGGTCCTGCCATGTATTGTTTCAAACCTGTTCATTGAACACATGTGATTCCACTAATTATCCAATTTACCTGGATGAGGCCTTTTGTTCATCAAAATGGGCTGGTTCAATGAACAGGTTTGAACCAATACATGGCAGGACCTTGACCCAATGGACCTGGAATTACCCACCTCTGAAAGGTGAAAGCAAAACTTAAATGCATTCTTAGAACATTGCATATTATTCATTGAATAAAATCCAGTTTATCTGAATGACCCTACTGCACTTTTGTCTGTGGTGTTTAGGTCCAAGCCCTCATAGATGAAGAGATGTGTATCAACTGTGGTAAATGTTACATGACCTGCAATGATTCTGGATATCAGGTACAGAAACATTCCCAATCAACCCAGTTTGCTTTATAGGAATGCATGCCTTATAGAAATACTTTGGACTTGTGCTTTTAATGTTCCTGCTTTTACATACATTGATTTAACCCATAAAGTCCCAGTGTTACTTTTCCTGCACTTTCCAAATGATTTTTTTCTCCATATTAAATCTTTCTTAATTACTGTTTTACAATTTATCACAATATTACCCTCTATATTTGCATTTTTCACTGTAAATCATGTATTTTCCTGGATTCCGTTTCCTATATTTAACTTACCTGTTCATATACACTTACATTAAATTTAAAGGTTATTATATCAAACCAGAGAAAACTGAAGAAAAAGTGACCTCCCCAGATGAGATATATCAAAAAACTGAAACTAAACCAAATGTTTCCATCCACTGTCATTAATCAAATCAATATGCTTCAATATTTCAGAAGATGACAGTGTTTCCAAGTTCACTACTGACCCTCTGAATATCCAAATGGGTCCTATCTGCCGAACATGAAAATATAACAAACTATATTGTACATCAATTATTTACTTGCATTGATAGGATTAGTGGATCAATGGGTATTGAACAGTTTCAATCAGTAGATGGTTTTGATCTGTAGTAAATATTTGAATCTTTATGGGTTAAACAATGACAGAATGCATATGGTCAACACTGCTGTTTAATTAGCAACTAGTCATTGAGTAATCTTTTCTAAATGTCTGTGTTCCAGGCCATAACATTTGACCCAGAGACCCACCTCCCATTTGTGACCGATAGCTGCACCGGCTGCACTCTGTGCTTCAGCGTCTGTCCAATCATAGACTGCATCAAGATGGTTAACAGAACCACGGCTTATACACCCAAGAGGGGGGTACCCATCAGTCCTGTCTGCTAAAAGAGAAAGGCAGAGGAAACCAGAATTGAATGAGAATTGATAGGATGTAATTTGTGCTAGTGTAATTTTCAATTCTACTCATCAGTTTGTTCATTATTAATTCCTGATCAATGTTCTTAGTAAGAAAAAGGTATCTCAGATATTTTAGTGATATTTTTTTCACAATTGCTCAATCTTTGAACTAAATTATCTTTAATTTCTTACCCCTGATGACACTAGAGAAAACATTTGTGTAACTATTATAATAAACACTGGCTGCCATAAATGCAATGTAAATGATATAAAAATGTTGTTAAAAAAAGATTCAATGTATTTATCTACTTGAAAAAGATGTATTGGTGTGAAGTGAATAATACATAATTGTAATTTGTGGAAATAACAATTATTGAAAGCAGATTGAGACATGGCAGCTAATTATAATCTCATCTGACAGAAACAACAACATTGTGATAATACATTTATAAATTATTTAGACTTTGCCAACTGGGTTTTAATTTTCTTTTCTGTATTATGGACAAGTGGTCCCTAACATTTTACATCTAATCAGATGCTGAAATTTTACAGTACATCTACTGTATATTAAATGTATTAATGTGTGAAGAGACACATATTTAATATGGACTATGAGTTCAATAAATAAGTTTTCTTCTGCAGTAAAATAAAGTGTATCATGGTGAGTGTAATAAAGGGGCATGTCTTTGTCAATCTAACATCAAGATTGCAAATAAAAGAAGATAATCTCATTAAGATATTTGGAAAATATCTGTTTTTTGCGGAAGATGTGGTCTTCTTAGCTTCATCGAGGAGCGACATCTGGCTCCTGTTGGGATGTTTAAAGTGTCAAGGGACTGGGATGAAGATCAGCACCTCCAAGTCTGAGGCCATGGTCCTCACCTGGAAAATGGTAGTGACATGATGTTACAGATGCCACCTTTGAAAATACTAATGCACAAGTGGAGGTAAAATACATGTCTCATTTAAAGCTTTTCCTCTGATCATAAGTTTCAGTTCATTCACTTTAGAAGTTGAAAATTGTTTTTGTTTTTTTGTTTTTTAACATCCATGAGATAGTATAATACATAAGCAGAGGTTTAAGTAACTACGTAGACGTACTTGCTTTGCTGCACTTAAGCAGATTTTTTAGGTATCTGTATTTCAGTATTTATTTTTCTGGCAACTTTTTACTTTTACGCCCTACATTTTTGTATAAATATCTGTACTTTATACTCTTGACATTCTCAGAATAGACTCAATAAATCCAAACTAGAGAAATGTGACAGTATGAAAAATAATTAATAAATGACTAAATCAGAAATTGTGACTTTATCATAATTTTGATTTAGATTTTTTTAATCTCATAATTATACTCTTTTAAAGCTATGACTTTTGTATTTTTCCTAAATATCCTGACCATGTACCCACTAAACTGACTACCATGACCCAGTAAAACACATCATCTATGCAGTAACTCACTTTTAAAGGCTTTATTTTTGAATATTTTTGACATTTTTCTGTTTTTACCAGCTTAAATAATAAGTATTATTTCATCCACAGCATATATATATATATATATATATATATATATATATATATATATATATATATATATATATATATATATATATATATATATATATATATATATATATATATATATATATATATATATATATATATATATATATATATATATATATATATATATATATGCAGTTTTACTTTGTATTTTATTACAGTTGAGACGTTGTACTTTTTTACTTTTACTTCAGTAAAGGAGTTGAATCAGTACTTCTACTTTTACCAGAGTATTTTTTTACACAAGTAGCTGTACTTCTACTTCAGTACAAAATGGGAGTACGTTGACCACTTCTGTACATAAGGTATATATCAATGACCCCATTTAGTTTCATTTAATTTTCTTGGCCTTTGTAGAGTTGATAATTCCCTCCAGAAGGTGGCGGTAATGCTCGTATTGTAGCTCTGGAGTACTAGTCGTCATTGATGGAACAGTAGAAGAAGAAGAACCCCCATTTTGCCACACTGACCGGGCTTCGAAGTGTGTTGAAATATTAAGTCAGAAGAGGACAAAGAGCTGCAATGGACGGGTAAATCTCTCTTTATTGTAGCTAAATCATCCGGCTGCATTCTCTACTGTTATGCATATGACAAAGCTATTACGAAGCCGTTAGCTATCCTCAGTTTAACATATGCTAACCGTTAGCTCTGCTGCGTGCCTTGACACAGTACTTATATTGCGGAGAACATGACGTTAACTAGCTAACAGTAACCAAAATTCACGAAATGTGACTGTTTGATGTGATTTTCATTGTGGGCAAGCCTATTTTTTAAATTAATATATATATAAAATGTACCCCACAGCTTTTTTGCGTATTTTTGCAGTTCGCTAACCTCGGCAATGTCAGTGTTGGCAAAAGATGCTATTCTCCAGTTCCAGATATGATCCTGTCTCCTGCGCTATTTTATTTTAACATTTAACTGTCAATTACGTTACTGACACCGTAAAGTGTGAACATAGCGGCTCTATAGTGACAAATTACTACAACGCCTTCTTTGTCATTGTTGGTTTAATAATGGTTTTGCGCTTTGTATTAATAAATCATGTCCTGGTGGAATCGCGCCCTGTCAGTTCATTGCACAGACGGTCCTTTGTCTGAGCCTCATACACGCAACCTGTGCTGGTTGATTGACTGTAAGATAATCCCTCATGAAAGCTGCTCAGGACAAATACTGCAAGTGGCGCTTCTCGGAGTCAAGAATAATAAAGAACAGAGGAGTATATGGCATTTATTTGTAGAATTGAGGCTAACCGACTTTAATCTATATTTGATCGAAGCCCTAAATGTAATTCTCTATTGCATATATATATATTACTGTTATCAGTGCCACCAGCTTTGATTTTAGGGTATTTTATTGATAGATTTTTTTTTTTTTGCAAAACTGTTTAGTCTTCTAAGTATTATTCATGTTGTTCTCCACGACAAAACAATGAAAGAACAACAAAACAAAACTGACGATCACCAATAATTAATATGATTTAGGATCATAACAGATTGACGATAACAGCACAATCAAATCAAAAGATTTTCATTTATTGTAAAATGCAAAATTCATCGTGTGTTATTTACATGGCTTATGAAAATCCCACACATTCATATGTAAAGCTATGCATATCCCATTGAAAATGGTGTTTTAAATTTTCCACTGGTAGCAGACTCATTTCCCTCTTGTTCCTTCAGACACCTTCAGAGCTCTGTAGTGTTTGTTCATGTCCAAAGACCTGCTGATATCCTATAAGAAAATGCAAACTCATAATATTTAATAGTAGGTATGTTTCTTCTTCCAACAAGACATGTGGCCTTGGGTTTCATCTGTCTCAATGAGAGAGGATCATTATCTTTACTCTAGCTGTTTTAGCTAGTTTTTCAGTTGCAGTCTACAGTAGTACACCCTCATTATTTTCACCCATTCACATTCTGAATGTGCTGCATACATCGAAATAATTTTTCGTACAAATAAATTGATATTGGTGGATCCTACATGTTACCAGAGAATGCTCAGAATATGCAGTTTATACAACACCTTTCAAATTTAGAATATTGTCGTATTTGGAATAATAGTGAATATTATTGTTATTTGAATATTACTTTGCGTAACAGACTAATTCTTTGAACCATTGGAGATAACAATGAATACCTTCCCAAATCTGCCATGAAGTATACCACTGTCAAACTATTTTCCAGACCTGGATTAAACTTTGTCTAGGACTAATGAAAATCCCAATTGGGGAAAAAAGGATTCAGTCCTATACTAGACTTAATCCATGTCTAGGACAGAGCTTTGTTGTTTATCTATTTATTTAGTTGTAATTATTCTAATAGTACTTTTTCACCTCTTCTTCATTAACAGTGATGTTGCGGTTGGTGTAAAGGTAAATATCTTCCCTTTTCTACTTTCTATCTAAACACACTGTTGTGTATGTAATATCACATGGATGCATACTGATCTACATGAGCATGGGAAAGGTGGATATTGCAGATGAATTGTTACAAACTACATTACATGCAACAGTATTTTTTTGTCTTTGGAAGACAGCAGAATTATGCAATCTTACTAATGTGAGCAACTATTCAGGTGTTTGTGTTTAATGGATGAGGAACTTTATATAATATGCGTTAAGGATCATGATAATGTTATATTGTTGATATAGAGAGAAACTGTCATAAAATTTGTAATTTTTTTTTTTCCTCTTGTTTTTCCAGAGAGGCTCAGATGAGCTCAGCATGTATGGTAGCAGCCCCACCTCTATGACCGGTGAGCACAGCCTTCAGCAGGATGGGAATGTGGAAAAAAAACCTGTCTTTTAAAAAAATTTAACCCATTGCACATCAACATAAAAGTAAAGCCTTATGATGTGACATTACTACGTAGTGTTTATTGTTATGTGTTTCCGTATCCATGTTCAGCAAACGGTAGTGACAGTAAGAAGCAGCGTCTGGATGAATCACCTCCCTCCAGAGTTCTTCACATCAGGAAACTTCCCAGTGAGGTTTCAGAGACAGAAGTCATCGCATTGGGGCTGCCTTTTGGAAAAGTCACAAATATACTGATGCTGAAAGGGAAAAACCAGGTACAGTAACGTAAAACCTAATACCATTAGTCAGGAATTACAATTATAATATAATTAAAATTGGCTTCAAGTTAGATGGCAACATTTAGAAAGACTATGGGTGACATAAAGTGACAAAATGCAATTATTTGTGGGGGGTTTTGTTTATTTTTTTATTTTAGGTTATATTTGTAAGTTCATACATTTGTGAATTTTCCTTTGATGGCCAATCATATGATTTTTTTCACCAAATCTACTCTATTCCATACTACAGCCTGTTGTAAGCAATAGGTCAAATTGAAATTAAATTGTTGTGCCATTTCATACGAGAGACATGCCTAAAAACAAAACAAAAAAATGACAGAATCCAACTACAAAAAAAATATGTTTGTTTACAGACACTCATGTACATCCATATAAATTCACCTTGAAAATAAACATTTTATGTGTTGTGCTTTTAAAAGAACATACTGTTGAAGCATGTTTAAGGATAACTAATTCAGTGTAACTGTGATGTGTTTTCTCAGGCATTTTTGGAGCTTAGTACAGAGGAAGCAGCCATTACAATGGTGAATTACTACACAGCTGTTACACCACAGGTACGAAAACCCACAATTTCCATACTTGTTGGATATGTTTTATCTTTTCTCTTCTTGATGGAAAGACTACAAAGGTGCTGACTTAAATAATTCCTCAGGTCAGAAACACTCCGGTATTTATCCAGTATTCCAACCATAAGGAACTGAAAACAGACTCTGCACTAAATCAGGTACATTTATATGTGCATTCAGCACCACATACTGTAGTTCAATCCTCAATGTTACCCTGACTAAATATGATTTAATGTGACTGAAATCCAGAGGGCCCAGGCAGTTCTTCAGGCAGTGTCAGCTGTTCAGGATGGAAGCTCTCCCTCCTCTGACCCTGGAGTTTTGGATCTGGCCCCTCCTCCCAGCCCTGTTCTGCGCATTATAATCGACAACATGTTTTATCCTGTGACACTGGATGTCCTACAACAGGTAAAAGCTGAACATGTTACAGCTGTTACAGACTACAATTAGACCTCCAATCCAATGTTTAGAATTTTCCAAACATTTGTTAGGACATCCATTTAATGTAAGGTTGTATGTGTGTATATAATATATTACACATACCTATATAATGTAATCTTAGGGTTTAGAAAAAATATGTGATATTGGGTTAGCTGCCTCCATCAAAGTATTTAGGTTACTTATGTGTGTGCGTACGCTTGTGCTTGTATTCCAACCTTTATGGGGACATTGATATGTTTACACATTTACACCATGGGGACCTTTGAGACTGTGGGGACCAAAATTCTGTTCCCCACGAGGGTTAAATATAAATAAAGGTCCCCACTAGTAAAATGGAAATGATGTGGCCCTATAAATACATTAATTAGTTTTTTCCAGAAGTCCTCATAAAGCATGAGGGAAACAGGTGCAAAACGAAATTTGTGTATTTTTCAAAGATTTGAAGATGTGTTTAGTTAAAAAAAAAAGATTTCTTTTTGTGTATTTTCAAGAATTATTTATTCATCATATTTATTTTTTTCATTAAAATTTTTTATTTATTCATTTATTTGTAATTTTAAAAATGTTATCGTTCAAATCGTATCAAATTTGGTCCTCATCACATGTGTGTGTGTGTGTGTGTGTGTGTGTGTGTGTGTGTGTGTGTGTGTGTGTGTACTACCAGAAATAGTAGTCAGATATAGTCATTGTGTGTTGATTATTATTTATGTCTCTGTATGCATGTCTTTCTCCAGATCTTCAGTAAGTTTGGGACTGTGATGAAGATAATAACCTTCACCAAGAACAACCAGTTTCAGGCTCTTCTCCAGTTCAGTGATCCTGTCAACGCGCAGCAAGCTAAACTGGTAAGTGTATTTGTGTGCGTTTCTTTTAAGTCAACAGCCAGTAGGCTTAGCCTTTAATATACATATAAAAAATGGAAGTCTTTTAAAATATGTTGCTATTTGTTCCTCATTTTTTGTACATTTGTCGTTTGTATTTTCATTTTAATCCCAAAATATCATATATATCCAAGTTTATAAACCTATTAAAATATGCAGTCTCCTTCATATTGCCAGTAGATAGGTCTGCCTTTCTTGGGTTTTGTTTTTTGTTAAGTTTTATTTGACATCTGTTTATGTTTAAAAATAATAAATAAATCCATTCTTTCCCTTGCCAGTCTTTGGATGGACAGAACATCTATAATTCTTGCTGCACTCTGCGAATAGACTTCAGTAAACTGGTCAACCTCAATGTCAAGTACAACAATGATAAGAGTCGAGATTATACTAGACCTGACCTTCCAACCGGAGACGGAGACTCAACCAGCAAAGACCATTCTTTACTGGGTAAGTAAATTGTTTTTTTTCCTCCCCCATTTACTTGTAACTGATCTGCCTACATTATTTAATCACTGTAAAAGGTTCCATAATATTAAAAAATGCAATTATCCTTCACTTTACACACAGTGTGGATCAGTGACTTTCCAGGCACCAAGCTCTCACTCTTCTCATTTAGCCTTTTTATGCTTTTGTATGGCATCCTTTATCAGCGATTTAGTAAGACAACTCTAGGATATATGATAATTTGTATAATTAGAACAGTGTTCCGACAACTTCACTATTTTGAAGATGTACTGGATGCATTGTTGTATAAAAGAAAATGTGGCTACTCTCATAATGTCTTATGTCATCAGTGTAGAAAGCAATATTTGTTTTCTGTTCTTCGTTACACTGTTGGATCAGTAAGGAGGACTTTAGCCCTGAGCCCCTAAAGAGCATACTTTTGATGTGAAGGATACTGAATGCTACAGATGAGCAGTTTTACTGTCTATACTATGTATTAGTAGAAATGTTGTACCCACTGCTATATATTTAGGGCAAGCCATGTATCATGTAAAGCAGAGGTCTACAACCCTGGTCCTCAGGTCCCACTATCCTGCATGTTTTAGATGTGACCCTGCATAAACACACCTGATGCAAAGCTGTGGGATGTTATCAGGCTTCAGCAGAGCTTGATGATGAGAAGATAATTTGAAATTGGTGTGTTGGAGCAGGGTGACATGCAGGATAGTGGGTCCCGGGGACAAGAGTTGAAGATCTCTGATGTAAAGTAATGTGTTTCGGGCATATTTTCACATAATATGAGTGACAGAGTGGTACTGAAAGAATGTTAGATTTTTGTATTGTATTCTTATAATTAATTTAATTACTGTCTAGTGAAACATACCATTACTCTGGCGAAAATATAGGGATGTATGAGTGTATTAATTCATATATACAAGGTTATTTCACTAGTAGCAGTGAGTAGAATTTATGTGTTGTTTCATTAAATCGTTTCTCATAAATGTGTACAGGTGAATTTGGACTCATTCAGAGATAATGCAGATTGTTTGTGTAGGTCATGAACATTGGGAAGTACCTTCCACTGGATAATTAGACCACTGATTTATGCTAATATAATATTTCCTAGCACAGGGGGTGGAATGAACAGCTAAAACACAATTGACAAACAGAAAATACCATTACTTCAAGGTTAAGTAGAGGCAAAACTGTAATTTTGCATTAAATGTTGACCCAGAATGTAGAAATATGAAACATTGCAATACAGATGATCTTTCAATATTTATATGTACACATCTGTGTAGTGATCTATTTTTCTGTACTGCAACAATTTTTGTCTTTCACCCCTTTATCCATACCATCCATCTGTCCCAGTTTATTATTAGAGTAGTTTCTGTCATTCTGTCACAGAAAGTTGGGGTGAACTCAGGAAATCTACAGGAGCTCAGTAAGGGTGTTATGATGATTATTATTATAGTTATTATTTAGCTCACCTGGAGATGCCGTATTGCCGTCGCGCTGCGTCCTTCTGTCATTGTTGCCGTCGTCCACAATTCACTAAAATCGCTTCTCCTTCCACATTTCTTAATGGATTTCAATTCTGATTGATTCATTATATAGATCTAAGCACTGGACACAAAACGTATCACTTCTTCAAAATTTGGCTTTGTAAAAAATTTGTTTACAACTTTGTTTATTTTTCCAGTTTTTCACTAAAATCACTACTCGTCCCTCAGTTCTCAACAGATGGCATTTCAGATTGATTCACTGAGGTCAGTTTCAACCAAATCAAAGAAAGTAATTGCCCCAATATTAGTTTCCACCAACAACCTCCTACATAGCATTTAACATCTTTAACCACAGTAATATGTCACTACCCAGTTGCCTACTTTGGTTCATTCAGATGTTACCCCAGAAGGGCTTTGGGGGATTCCTATACCATTCACACTGTTTTGGCATTTGTTGATAAAACCACACAGTAGGTTTAATTTTATGATCTATTGAATGACTCCCTTTTGTTGATGGCAAGCCATCACAGCTGTGAGGTCTGGATGAGCACAGGGATATTGGGCCTTTTTTTTTTTTTTTTTACTGTAGTTGAAATCACAAGCACTCAGATAGTACTGGCTTCATACAGCAGGACTGTCATTTCTGTTTTGCTTGGTGTTGGCTGACGGTCCCAGTGCTCTGCAGGGCCTTTACAAACACTAGAGATTTTATTAACCTGTATGTCTTTGGAATGTGGGAGTAAACCAATGACCTTAGACAAACAGTGGGAAATAGAAACATATCAAACTGTGTTGAAGTGAATGTAATGATCTGCAAATTATCTTATAATAAATCCATCTATAACCAGTTATACTTGACATTTGTATAATGAATGCAGTTCTGAAAAGAAGGCAGTTGTAATCAGGTGTTTTCCTAGGAATAGTCTATCCTCAGAGGTTGCAGCATGAATGATTGAATTAAAAAATTTTCTTCCATTTAATTCTCCTACTTATTGTTAGATCATGATATTAATTAAATGAAATGAGTTAATATTTAGCTAATACTGCCAATGTAGTTCTCTTTGATGCCTTTCATACATAACCTTTTTTATGTTGCATTATTATAGTTGCATCATACCGTTTCAGATTTTTTCTAACTCAGATGAGTTGGATGTCTTGGCTGTCACTGTAATGTTTGGTACTAGGTTAGATCAGTATGCTGTGGAATAAATGTAGCTGTCATTTTCATTGTATGTCATTGTAGGTACCCCATCTGGAGCGCTAGCTTCCTACTCTAGTGGAGGAGGTTACTCATCTTCACTCTCCCTGTCACAGGGTGGAGGTACCTAGCCTTTTGTTTTCCTTAATTCTGTTTCCCCATCTCACTGTTCTCTGGCCTGTCTCTTATCATGCTCTTTGCTATGTTTGTTGTCTGGCATAGGCTTTATTATGCTAGGTGAAAGTAGACAACAGAGCTTTCTGTGTTGCATATATTACTCTTATTCTCTGCTTAGCTACTTGAAGTCACAAGTCTGGACTGATTAAAATGAGACATTTCTGTATGTCTGATATTTGGGTTGACTCTGTTAGTGTGAAAGTGTAATAGTGAATTTAGAAAAATGTTGATCAAATGAAAACTTGTGGGTCATAATTACAATGTTTTATAATTTAGTATGTGTTTACAAATGAAGTCTAACTTACAAATCCAACTAATTTTTTAGTTTGTAAAATGTTGACTTCTTAAAAGCCCACTAAACTTTTCTTATATTATCATTTTTGTGCTGCATTTAATTATATTTCTACTTAATAATGAGTGTAATTCTAGTGAACACAGAGATGTAGAGTTGGATGCAAAGAACAATGAATCAAGGCTTAGCATGATGGCATTACTAAAATTAATACTGGCCTGCATCAGTCAGCAAATTACAATGTTATGTATTAGTTCAAATTTTATGGACCTTTTTCATTCAGTTGTATTACTTATTGAAGTAAACTAAAAGGAAAAACAATCTCCAACTTAAACATTAACCAATCTTAAATGACATGTCATGGGAATCGAGTACATCACATTCAGATGTGTATAAATGTCAGTTCTGTTCTAGTAGCTGTTTAACACAATTTTATCAATCTTTATTTCATGTAGAAGCACTTAATTTGGGGTGGGGTTCTGGGTGCTTGCTAATGCAAAACCCTTTGTGATTATTTTAAATTAAGTCTAGTTGACATCAGCATTAACTTTGGAAGTGTTTCCAATCAAAGCTAATCTAATCCTGTTTTTCTCTTTTACTAACAGGAACAATTAGTCCTCTGAGCGCCGCAGCAGCAGCGGCGGCAGCTGCTGGTCGTGTTGCTCTGTCTGGTTCCGGAGTGTCGGGAGTCTTATTGGCATCCAACCTAAATGAAGAGGTATACAAACCATCAACATTACTCGTTTCAATTTTTGGCTTCATTGGCCACTCATTTCAGTTATCAAACGGACACTGGTGAATGCATGTGGCTGAGTGTGTTGCTTTGTTGTTTGTGTGATTTGCTTCCTTCCACAGGGAGTATGCATTTCCTACCTTCTAATCTGGACTTTACAGTTAAGATGGGTAAAGTTACATGGTGACAAAGAGTTATATGGTCTCCTTAGTAGAGATATACCAGTTAATTCTTTGTGATAAAATGTTTTATTTTTATCCAAACTTGGCTCAGATAGTTGCCAATGTCTAATGTCTTCTCAACTGGTTTCAGCTTGATTTACTTACTGAATTAATTACTTGTACATTACTTTCAGTTTGGCAAGCAACCAGTTTTGTGGTTAATTACATCCTGGGTAATGTGTTTGCAGTGTGTTGTATGTTGACCAGTATATGTTCTTATCAATCTTGCTTTATTGACCTTTAAAAATCCACTGGTTTTTTACATGTTTAATTTTAAAGCATAATGCATATTAAGGATGATTATTGTTGTTACAACTGTTGTTTTATGATCTCTGCAGTGCCTCACTTTTATTTTCACAAGCACATTTTTTTGGGGTGAATCATGTGTGCATGTACTCACCAGCAGGTCACTTTCTCTTAAAGTGGACACGTGCATCACATTGAACCATGACAAGCTGAAGGCTTGTCTGATGTTCTGCCCTTTTCGTCTCTCTGAACTCTTTCTGACAGAGTAGTTGCATCAGACTGGACCGGTGTATCCTATGTGACTTGTTTGTCTACACAAAATTGGCACTTCAAGGCATTTCTGGCTCGTGACTATAAACTGATGACTTAACAACATGGTCCTGCTGCTGTGTCTGAAAACAGGTCTGGGTGGTTTGTGTGCAGAAAACTGGAAATTGATAGTTTTAAGTGTTTATCTCCCGCATTAAGTTAAACAGGTTCACAGTGAAGCTGTTATGTGTTTTGTGTGGTTGCATGTATGAGACAATACTGCTGTCACAGGTCCTATTAGTTTTCAGCTATCAACTACTCCTTTTTTTTTTTTTTTTTAATTCAAGCAAAGTTTCAATACCAAATCATAAAGGTTCTGCTGTCTTTGTGAAGCCATGTTACACTTAGATCAGTCTGTAAAAGGATTTCATCTTTTTATTCTTTAAATGTGTACCTATTTTGTTATTAGTACCTTTTTACCTGTTTTATCTGAATCTCTTTCTTTGTTAAATTCCTCTCTCTGTGTCTCTGCCCCTCTTGGTGAGGGACTGCATTCTGGAGTGGTCCATTTCACAGCCCTTCCTCCCTCATGACAAGCCTGAGAGAAACTCCTACTTGGGCCTTGCTATTAGGCATGGCGAAATTCCTAAAAAATCTTGACCGATCACTGAGCCTCATTAACTGGTTGAAGTCAGTCATAGCGATGGCGTACAGTGAGTGCATCGTGGCATGCTTCAGTCACTTCGCTTCTTAAACGCGACTCACACTGCGAGGTCGAGCAATGTTATGTTATTTTAAACCATCACACATAGGAAAATATTTGATGTTACAGTAAATTCTGCTGCCAAATATCTTGGGGGAAAAAAAAAACCTTAGCTATTGCCACCACCCTGCGTCAGTACTGTACTGCACAAACTCCTGTTATGTCATTTTAAGTTGGCCTGTCGGATGGATAACACAACTCATCCACTGCACTTTTGGGTTTTATGGTGAAAACTTACTGTCCCAGTCTCTAGCTGCTATCTCCAGAAGTTCTATTACCTCATGTCAGCTTTGTGTTTTGTTTAATGTTCTAAACTGGTGTGAAATGGTCGTACCACATAGATTAATTGAGCTCTGTGCGAGCTCTGCGTTTGCTATTAATAAATTCCGTCTTGAATTGCTAATGCTCAAATTCATAATTTTTAAAGATATGCTATGGAGAGATTACAAAGCTTCCTCTTTATATTTTACAGTACAATGCAAAATAATTTGTGCAGTGGAATGACAGATGCAGGCTGGTTTTTTTTTTTTTTTTAAACAGACGACAGAAAATTATGACCAAACAACGTTGATGCGGTCAACCATCAGTCAAACAGTCATTGGTTAACATCTCTACTTGGCATTATGCAAATAAGTGGCTTCATGGTGTTTTGAATAAAGTTCGGCCATTCTACATGTTATAGTATCTGAAATGTCTGTCTCTCTGAAGGATTGATTTATTCACCTGTCGCAGCTGCATGGTGGTGCACAGATGGTGTTGAGCATCTGTGGTGATATTTTAGTCCTCATCTCAGTTCAACCCATTGGCCCTGCCCTTCTATCCTGCATGCCTCGAGGCAGGGCATGGGGGTGTCTGTGTCTGTCTTTTAGGCTTGAGACGTAGCTGTCATATAGTCTGCAAATGACATAGGGTTTCAGATGACTCTAAACACTGGCACCAGAAATAGTAGTCACATATAGTCCTTATAAAACAAGGGAATATGTCAGTCAAAATGGGTTATTACAAGGAGAAATACAAAAGTTGAAAGTTGGTTGCTTGTGAACCATGGCTTAATTGGTAAAGTTTAATCAATCATGTAGTGTAACTTATAGTTTACTACCATAGTTACCGCTTCCAATAATAGACACACCTTGTGATTCTGCAGATGTCAGACTGGCACAGGAGAATGTCACCTTAAGGGCAATGTTAGCCTGGCAGGTAAAGGAGTGGAGAAGCTAAAGACCCATGTACACCATTAAGTGAAATGGATTTTCTTTGGACAATACCTAATATGAAAACCTAACATCTTAACTCTTGTTGCCAGACATGCTATAATATAGTGATCTTGTAGTAGTATCCCACAGTGACTTGTGTCCCAGTAAATATTTCCCATAACTTGTTTTCACGTGGCGTCATATTACTATATATTCAGTGCACGATTTTCAGATGGAGGGCGGGAAATGAAGCAGAGTGAGTTTTCAATTGGGGAAAATGTCTGTTTTGTGCTGTTTACGGCTGCGCCAATTGTTCTGAGAGAAGAAAAAAAAATTTTTTTTTAAAGAGTACCAAAGGCTAACATTCACAAAGGTGAGAAATGGAAAAGGCTCACAGAAAAATGCAGTAAAAAGTGGATGTTAAATCTACATTTGAGGTCTGGAGGAGCAGAGTCTGCTAATGCTAATGCTAATGTCCGTGTCTTTGCCAGAGGTATGTTCTAAAGCTAACTTTTTTGTGGATGGGCTATATATCATTAGGTTGTAGTTAAACGTTCATTTACACTGTTGTAATGATTTACCTAGACACATCAAGATGTGTTGCATGTTTCTTTACAAGAAAGTTCTATGCCTCTTTTCTATGGTTTTATCTGCTGCTGGTGTAGTAGTGTGTCTGCAGAACCAGGTAGTTAGTAATATCCACAGAAGAGATTGTTTGCAAATCTGTGGGTTCTGTCAAACTCATTGATTTTCATAAGATACAGGTCACGTCCAATATATTATTAGCTAACTGTATGTGTCTGTGATTCCACACTGCATTTAAATCCACACAATAAGCATTGTCTTCAATGGTTTCTCTGATAGGGACATATTAGTACATGGTTTCTTCCTGACCTCCAGCTGAAGTCACAACATCATCATAGTCACGTGACTGAAACCTACCTATTGTGAAGAGATACTAGATAATAGTGCACCTGTGGGTGTAAGGCCAGGCCCAGACTGGGGTTGGGTTTGGTCAGAAATCTGTTTCTAGTTTGCCTTAGTAATTGGAAAAACTAGTTGTGGTGAAAGCACTGTGAATAAAAACATCTTCCCACTGATTACATACCTGGCAGTAACTGGTTGTGTACATTTGTCTACCAGTGATTGATGCAACATCATATAGCAGGAAATTAAATGAATGTGGCCTCCAGCTGCAATCGTAGAGGTGCTTCCCAAATATCTACACAGATATTTGAGAACACTTGAAGATGGGGATTTTTGAGAATTAATTTTTGCCGGGTTTAACTGGGTCATTTTCATCATCCTGTCAATTCTGTTTTGAGATTTGCTGTCACTCACTTTAATATTTTTTTATTTGCTACTTTATTCATTACGCCATTGTTAATTATTTGCAGCCTTCCTCCCATCTTTTCATTTCATCTTTGATAAATGCATCCACCAGGAAATGTGTGTGTGTGTGTGTGTGTGTGTTAACAGAATTGGAAGCATAGTGTATGTGTGAGACTGTTGGAATCGAAGCAGCAATCATTCAGACTCCGTTGATGTTCCACTGATGCTCTGTTTACTGACCTCTGCTTTGGTTTTTGTCCTCCTCTCCTCCTTTCTCCCTTCCCCGCCTCCTTTCTTTCCCCCTCTGCTCCTCCCTCCTCACATTTAATTTTCTCTCCATTTTACCCCGTTTTGGTCCACCATCCTGTAATCTACACTTTAATAAACCCCTGCCCTCCACTCGTACATCTATCCCATATTACTTTTTTTATTTTCTTTTAATTGATCTATAATGAAATTGGCTTTGCCATTTTGACCCCTCCCCAAACTACCCCGTGCCTTCCATCTTTGCTCGACCCCCTTCATCATCATGGAAACCACCACCTCCCCCCCTTCGTCCAACGCTGGGCGGTCTGATCTCTACCTTCGTCTCTCCTCTTCCTCCTCCTCTGCTCCTCCTCTTCCTGTCCTCTGCTCTGCGGTCTCTCTCTCTAAAGATGGTCACGCCTCAAAGTCTCTTTACCCTCTTCGGTATGTTCAACCTCTACTATTCTATCTGTATATCTCTCTCTGTTAATCCAAGTTTGTTCACTTTCTTCAGTGATGTCGTGGACATGCAATTCATCTGTATCTCTAAGCCTTCTTCTATCATAATGTAAACTACAGACTTAAATCCAGTGCTGTCTCTACGTTAAAAGAAGAGTGAGTCTGACAGACTGCTTGGTTAGCTCATACCATCCACTAACGAGAGCAGAGACGCCAAAATAATCATAGCTTCAATGGTTATTTTGTGAAGAGTTGATTGAAGCCTATACCTTTGAGTCTGCTGAATGATGAACTGCATTAATATAAATTAATTAATATGAATGCATTCAGATTTAGAAACAAATTGGATTTTGGGCAAACAGTGTCTAATAAAACACAAAATATTTGAATACAAAAACTATCTATTACTGACCACTGTGAAAAGAAAACACTCAAACTCTCCATTAAAGTCACACGCAAAACAAAATCTACCAGCAAACATCTGTCATCACTTCTTACCGATATGTATAAAGAATACAGAATTTAGAATCCTAACCCGAGCTGAACATGTCATGAATTGTCCTACTCGTAGGTTAAAAAGTCTGGAGTTTTCACTTGCTGAAACCTGCCAAAACTAAGTTAAAACCTCCCGGGTTTATCAGCAGTATCTGCTGGTTTCTGCTTCACCTGCTCCATATAAAACGACCATAAAATCCTATCTGTAAAATAACGTTTTAGTTTCTAGACGTTTTTAATTCGACAGTTGCAGATCATTTTGGTGTTTATGTTTTCAGTGGTGGTTGAGTTAATCATGACAGTCAGGGTGTACTCACTGAGACTCTTTTCTAGCTCTTAAAACCTGCATCGCTTTCTTTCTATCTATCTTTCTGTATTAATCAGGTGCAGTCATAGTGCACTTTATTTCATATGCAAGTTCATTGGTGCACCTTTGAAGTTGGGATTACTTGCCACCTAAACTTGACGTCAGTCACAACAGACTGTCAACCAGCTTTACATGTTGACTCTAAAATCTAAAATGGTCTCTTCTACATTTAACTGGTTTATTTACACACCATGCCTTCTTTTAGGTCAGAACATATCTGTTTTAGAAGGATGTGTCCTCTGCCCTAAATTCTTCCTCTATGGTGGTCATCTGTCTTGAAGTTTTCTGCATACACATTGTTTAGATGTTTACCAGTCAGCCAGCTGAGCTCAGTTTGGTTTGTCATAAAGTTTAGCTGATCATTGGACTTTTTCTCCTGGTTGACAGTCGAAACATAAAACTACTTTGTTAACATTTGAGAAGTTTCTAGTGGAAGTCAAATGGGAAGATTCCATCTTTTCTTTTCATTTGTCTTTCTAGCACTAACTTTATTCCTTCCATCCTTCACACCTCTCCTTTTTATCTTCGTCGGCTCCATCTCTCTTGCTCTGTCTGTCCTGTCCTCCTCCTCTTCCTCCACCCTGCTCTTTCTATCTCTCCCTCTGGTCTCTGTCTCTCTCTCTCTCCCTTTCTCTCTCTCTTCAGGAGTCTATGGTGATGTCCAGAGGGTAAAGATCCTCTACAACAAAAAAGACAGTGCCCTGATCCAGCTGTCTGATGGCAACCAGGCTCAGCTGGGTGAGTCTGTGATTAAATTAACCTATATCAGGGGTGGCCAACCCTGGTCCTCCATTACAGCTTTTCACAAACAATATTCTTAAAAAAAAAGAATTTTTACCTATAGTGTTTTTAACTTTATTATATAATATTTATATCTGTATTCTTTGCACATCTGCTGATGTCACTTTCATTTCACTGCCAATGTACATGTACAAATCAGCATGTGACAAATGAAACTTGAACTTGAAAATTTTGACAAAGTATATTTGCATTTTGAACGCATTTCTATTGATGGTTGTTCTAGGCAGGAGTATCGTAACTCTCATGAAATATTTGTCCCACGAGATTTCACTGCTGGAAGATGTTCCTTTCAATTATCTTCATCCCGCTGTATTTCTCTGCTGCTTGCTGTCGAGAATTGGAGTTTTGTTTTTCTCGTGAATCATTTCAAGAAAAGTCTCCATCTCCTCCTCTGTCCATTTGTATCACGCCATTTTCACTTTGACAGAAGTGATCATCTGACCATGTACATCATGTCCTGTCACGTATAATTGCAAAAAAAGTGTTTCTATTCCTTTTGCAATATATTAAAATATTGAAGCATCTGAAAAATCACCTCATGAAAGCATAAAAGGTTTTTTTTTATCAATATTTGAGTTTTTTTTTTTTAATTCAGGTGTTTCCATTACCAGTTTTTTTTTTATAGCAATATTTACATTTTGCAAATTTCCAAGGGTAATGTAAACGCAGCATCCACAATCCTGCATGTTTTAAATGTATCCCTCCCCGAACACACCTGATTCCAGTGATCAGCCTATCATCAAGTTCTATAGAAGCTTGATAACGACCCTCAGGTGTGCTGGAAGAGGGACGTTATCTAAAACATGCAGGGGTCTTGAGGACGAGGGTTGGCCACCCCTGACCTACAGTATATTCTCTATATAACCGTGGCTCTCAACTGGTTGGGCTTTGGAATTTGCATTATAGCCCCTTACCACCCCCTACTGTTGAGACTGTGAATGGACTTTGTTCCACTCCATCTAAAAAAGAAAGCACAGAATTGGTTTCCCAACCTTAATTTTTTCCCAGGAAAAGCCTTTTCACCCACTTTTGTGTCACAGTCTACTAGTTTAGAATCATTGCTCTTTATTGTTATTCTGTTTTATGTTAAATTAATTGTGGTTCCTGAAGGATCACAGGATACATTGATACATTTCTCTTGACTAAAATATATTTTCTATGTATGTATATTTTTTTATGTGTAGCTATGAGCCATTTGAATGGTCAGAAGGTGTTTGGGAAAGTGATGAGAGTGACACTATCCAAACATCAAACTGTGGCTTTGCCCAGAGAAGGACTGGATGACCAGCTATTAACTAAAGGTAAGAAATCACCTGTTCCACACCCATTATTATTAGTTTAAACCCCGTCCTCCATCCTCCCACCAAGATCAAGATCAACAGTTGTTCAGAATATACAATTTTGACATATATGCACTACTTTTTCCATGTTTTGCTGAAAACTTCATGCATTTACCACTAGACTCAGATCATTTAACTCTTTTTACAATAAAAGTATCCAACACTGACATTTATTTTTTTTATCCTTAATTTTGCATTTGTTTAGATTTTTCTGGGTCGCCACTCCATCGTTTTAAGAAGCCGGGATCCAAGAATTTCCAGAATATTTTTCCTCCTTCTGCTACTCTTCACCTTTCAAATGTCAGGTATGTGGGATCCTATTCAGCTATGATGGTTTCATCATATTCTTCAGATGCTTTTCTTGTTGCTTTGCTTTAGTGCAGAGATGTTCACACTAGAGCCCAACCGCTAAGTTTTGTTTAGTTTTTTTATGGTGGTGGCTTTAAAAAAAAAAAAAAAAAAAAAAAATATATATATATATATATATATATATATATATATATATATATATATATATATATATATATAGATAGATCTTTGTTCACTTCACAGATAGTTGACAGAGCCTCTGTATAATATTCTTATATCAGTCTAATATGTGAGCTGTGGAACCATAAGGCTATAGGTGATAATTTTTATGCGGTGGAGAGCAGACCTATGAATAGTGAAATAGTGAAAGAAAAATTGTTTGGTAAATCTTTCTTTAAACTGTAAGCAATATCTCGCTTTAATGAGTCCAACTACAAACCAAGCTATGGAATCACAAAAATAATTAGAGCAAAAAATATTACTGACCACAAAATAAACAATTATTCAGAGAATGCCTAATCTCACCCCTATTTTGTACCAATCTCAAGTTTCTATGACAACCTGTTGTTGAATTAGAGCTAATAATGTGACTTTGACCTTTCTGCTAAATATGACCTTGACCTTTGACATTTACTCAAATGGCTCATTTCATCCGATGGACATTAACTATATGTATATGCCCATGTGATTTCATGGTGATATCTCAAGTGTTCATTGAGTTATAGCATGATATGTCTCTGCGGACAGACAGACAGACACACACAGTGATTACAATAATCTCAGCCAATGTTGGGTGAGTTTAACTAGGTTTTCTCTCACAAATGTGAATGTGTCTGCATCAAAGCACTATAACTTCCAATTTGGACCAAGAACTAAACTGAGCATGCGCAGAATGAACTATGTGAGTCCAAAGTTTTTCCTGATTGGACCAATAGCAATTTTGGGGTGAATAGTTTATTAGATAAGCAGTCCATACTTTTCCGTCTGTGCAGGGATGCAGTTGGAGAAGATGATCTCCGTCTACTGTTCTCCAACAGCGGAGGAACTGTCAAGGCCTTCAAGTTCTTCCAGTAAGATAGAATTCTAAATGAACCTGAAAACAAAACTGCCCGAAGCAGAAGTTTGTTAAAACGGACATGAAATGAAATTCTTTCCGCTCACTGTTTGTTCTCTCTCCTCCAGGGACCGTAAGATGGCCTTGATCCAGATGTCGTCAGTAGAGGAGGCGATCCAGGCGCTGATGGATCTTCACAACTACGACATGGGAGGGAATCACCATTTGAAAGTTTCCTTCTCAAAATCTACCATCTAACCACAGTGATTTCCTAAACCCCAAGATCTCTGACGAATGAGGAAGTCACTCCCACTGTCCTGTTTTCATCACCTCCTGTTTTCTGTTACTACAGAAATGTGCTTTAGTGTCCAAAGTATGAAATTCAAATATAGTTTTTCAGTAAAAAATACTGACAAAATTCAAATTCCTTCAATTTTTTTGACCAGAATATGTGGTTTATACCTCAGTCTGAGCCCAGAGACAGTTTGCTACATTACAGGTTTCCTGCTTTGACCCATGGTGAAGTCTTAAAGCAGTAGATTTTAGTTGGAACATTAACATTAAGTGCATGTTGCTTTTGTGTTTTTGTACTGCACCAAATATCACCTTTCACTGTGGCAGCACTGGGTTTCCCTTGCATTTTCTGTTGTTTGAGTCCAATTTCTTTTTATTATTATTCATTACCATAGAGTAAAGATGGACCACTGTAGAAAGTGAAGCCAAAGTATCCCAATTGCCCCCTGGTGGCAGGTTGGAGTATAGGCAGCATCCTGTTAGTCAATGGGACATGGCCAAACTATATGTCCACTAAATGATACCGAGGTTTTGATTTGGATGTTGTGGGGATGCACTAATGTACTGACTGATATATAAAATAATTAATTAATTTATGTATCAAAGACTTTAGAGTCCAGTTAAACAGTTTTTAGGCAATGAAGATTTATTTGATTCTTCGTTCAAAAGTGAGGATGAATAAGGAAGAATTAAATATACAGAAAATTAATAACTAACTAGTAGATCAAATTGTCATTTCATCCATTTGGCATCAGCTATGGTTTTGTTCAGTTTGAGGGTCCTGTGTACTTTCATTTTAAAGATCTGAGGTAAACTTGCAGAAATTGAATATAATATTTTTTTCACATGTGTAAAACTTAAATATGAATTGTTCTTGTTTGCCTCAGAATGAGCTGTTTCCAGAAGTGGTAATTATTTAACCAGGAAAGATGAGAAAAGTTTCAAAAGTATCCCAAAATAAAGCCCTGAAAAGTGAATTGTTGTGTAGATAATGTGTTTGATCGGGTCACAGTACAGAGTACGGATACCTAAAAAAAATCTACTTAAGTACAGTAATGAAGTACTTTTACTTAGTTACTTTACACCTCAAAGTTCTATTTACATAGAGTATAAGTGTGTGATGATAAGTGGATATAATCTGTCATCCACACTCAAACAGAGGTTAACTAATGCAACCAAAAATCGAGAATGGACTAAACAAATATTCTCAAACAGGGGACACTTTTATATCACTGAGGCAACAATGTAGTGTCAGCTATTGGGATGTTTTTGCTTTGCTTTTTTTTTTGTAGTAACAGAATGCAGCATCTATTTTTTCGCTACAATTAATAGTCATTTTAACATCACAACAGTTGTATATTTGACTGAATTTGCTTTGAACAGTACATTTATGATGCACCATAAAACTTTTCAAAGGCATTTTTATGATGCATAAAGGTTTGTGACTGACATAATTACATTGATGTTGCAAACTGCAGCTTGTGCAACTACATTGACACTAAAGCACCAACCAATACACATCTCATATTATTTGGTTGCGTATTAATATTATTTCTATCATCATTCTTCTTTTATCAAAACATGCCTTCATCATGTCATCAGTTGGACCCTTTATATTTTTACAGTGCATTTTGAGCAGTGCCGTTACTGTTTACTTCAACTGTCATCCTATTCATTTATGCAGTAAAAGGTTGGTGCTTTCAAACAAACTGACGGATATTATCACCGCTGTGAGGACAGTGCTGTCAAAGAAGGTTAAAGTGAGTCGTGCTGTTCTTTCCTTCAGTATAAATAAGACTAATTTACCAGCAGCAAATGTTTGGACAATTTCCATGAACACAACAGGCAACAGCAAATGCCAAAAATGTCTTGAAAGTGACTCAAACATCAGAATTAACTGGAGGTTTTGGACATAAAGTATGAAAAATAAGCTGCTTAGTGAGTGGTGTCGTGCAGCTTCAACATTCAAAAACCACTATTTTCACATATTTGCTGTTTCTTCTGTAACAATCACCTTGAGGCTTTTTTTTCTCCCCCAAACAGACTGTCGTTTTTTTTTGTTTTTTTAGTGTTAATGTAATTCCTCACTGTGGGTTTGGTTTCAGGGCATTCTGTGAAGTTGAAGTCATTATTAGAAGCCAGTAATGCTGGGTGGGGATCAGTGAGAACCCAATAGAAATACAAATGTTTTAGAATGTACACCCTTAATCTGCATGGTTAACTGGAGGAACTGTTAAAGGGATAGTTCAGTATTTTCACATGAATTTGTGTAGAATCACTCTTTACTCTGGTGCACCCACAGTGACTTACCCCCGACAGTGTCCTGTGAGTCCAGTTCTGGTCCGGTTTTGGTCAAATTGAAAGTAGTCCTGGCAAGTTTCCTGGGGTCAACAAAATATAACGAGTTTCTTCTCAAAACAATATGTGTTGGATTGAGTGATTTATTTGCACAACAAAACCATCACAGAACAAAAACTCACACCTCAGAAATACTTTGTCTCAATAGCGATCAATGCAAGTTATCACTGCTAACAGCTGTGCGCCTGCGCGTAGCAACCGCAAACACTGCTGAACTACTGATGAAGGTAGTTTGCTAAGGTGCACAGCTGTTAGCAGTGACAACGTGCATTGATCTCTATTGAGAAAAAGTAGCTCCAAGCAATTACGAGGTGAGTTTTTGTTCTGTGATGGTTTTGTTATGCAAATAAATCACTCATTCAAACACACTGTTTTGAGAAGTAACATGCTGTATTTTGGTGACCCCAGGAAACCTGCCGGGATTACTTTTGCTTTGACCAAAACCAGACCAGAACTTGACTCGGAGGGCACTTGTCGGGGGTAAGTCACTGTGGGGGCACCAGGGTAAAACTGCTGATTCTATACAAATTAATGTGAAAAATAGTGAACTATCCCTTTAAGGAAAGACTCCAGGCATCTGTAAAAATGTTCCTTCCTCATGCCAGTCTGCTGTGAGTGGGTGCACATACAAACACACACAAGGATGCATGCAAGGTTTCAACATGTGATTCTGGTCTTGGTCTCTGATTTGGGGAGGAGACCTGATGGGACCAAAGTACATGTGCCTTTAGTCTGTTGGTTCTTTTGTGTCAGATTATTTTACTAGTTGATATCCTGTTGAAATTCTACAGAAGCGTATAGTTTTGATATTTTTACTTACACTCTTCTGTTCAGACGACGCAATCATATGTACGGAGCAGAAAGAAAGCTAGTTCAGCCCTCTACCAAGTGGGTTTTTCTACATGTCAGCATCTCTGGTTTTGACTCCAAACAGTTTTTTTGTTTTGTTTGTTTTTTCTTTCAGTTGACCGTTGTAAATTTTCTACTTAAGTTCAGTTTGTTTTGTGAGATTTCAGATTAGCACAAATTAAACATGTCTTTTCTACCAACAACCCCAAAGTTAAATGGTGTGTTTGTGCGTTGCTGTTTATAGATCCTCTGCTCTCATCTGTATCTTACCTATCAATAAACTTCTCTCACTCTGCTCAGTTCTTTCTGCTCTCACTTCTTTCTCTCCACTTTACCCTCTTTTAGCCTGTCTGTTCTTTCCACATTTCTGTTGAGACATGGAAGCGGATGACAAACTGAGAAGACAAACACACTCGGAGACCATTATCTATTTCAATTATTGGCAACAAAGTGACAAAATAATTGAATAGATTTGAAGTATTTCAGCTTTGATTAAAAACTATTCATTTTATTAAGCAAAGTTAAACATAATTAAATCCAAAATAATGAAATTATCAGTTGAATTATTTTGGATTTACTTAAAGGTGCTGACCATAGTTTCAGGTTTAAATGAATAACAGCGAAACCTTTGACAGGAATCTGTGTTTTCTGACACGACTGTTTCCCATAAGCGCTAGCAACAACTGAAACCTGACATGCATTTGGATGGTGAGGGATGAAGATCAGTTCTTTTAATCAGATTTGAAGATGGTCCAGAATGACCCTTTTGGAGCACGAACTATAGCCTTACCATTCAAACACCAGGGGGGCTGATGAGTTTTGGAAAAAAAAGCTCAAAACATCTTGAAACACTCCTGGAATAATTTAAATGGTCATGAATAATGATTTAAAGCCATTTTAACTAGATTTGAAAAAAGGTCCAAAATGACCCTTTTGGAACACATTACCTTATCATTAACATTTGAACACCAGAGGGTGGTGAGGATTTTTTATTTTTTATTTTTTATTTTTTTGGGTGGGGGGGGGTCTGCCAATAGACTGCTTTAATGATTTGAAGCAGTTTTAAATCAGATTTGAAGATGGTCCAAAATGATCCTTTTGGAGCACATACTATATATACAGTAGCTGTACCAAACCCTCCAGGATTTCCATGATGCAATTTGCAACTTCAACTCAAACTCAGCCACTCCCTATGAATTCAGCACGATGTTGCAATTTTAACTAATCACCGATCACTTTCCCGCAAAATGTGACCAATCATTTGCAACATCTTCAGCTGCTCCTTCCTCCTTTTCCTGTTTACCTTACAGTACAAAGCAACATGTGCTCAGCCAGCAGTTCACATTTTGATTTGATTTGATTTGAATGATTTATTTCGAACATGTGCAAAGTGCAACAATATATTGTAATTGTTGAAAATCTTGGATTGTATTTCATATTTTTAATCAAAGTTGTACAAACGATATCTCTGTACTGGGATACCATACAAATGAACAGATTGAACACACTGGTTGGACTATCACACAGAATTCCTGTTAATCTTAGAAGAATATTTTCACATGCCATCTGCAGATTGTGTGTGAAATAGTCCATGTGAGTTTAAATTAACAGCAGCTAGCATCATGTGGTGATATTATCTCCCGTATGTCTAAATGGCTGCAGATATGGTTCCACTTTTAGTGTGGTGTAGGGTGCCAACAGTGTACCAATTACAGTGAAGATGAAACCTTACAGTGGGAAATGAGCACTTAGTGAAGCATTTACTCCCTGTGCCCATTGTCTCCCTTTGATTTTTAATCAAATAGCCCCTAATGAAGGAAGAGAGAACATTAAAGTGAGGGAAAGACAAAAGACAGGAGGATTAAATGCAGACTAATGGACTGGTTCTGGTTCATTACTAGAGCTGTCTTTAATTGGCTGTGATGTGGTCAGAGCAGAGCAGCTGCACAGGCTGGTTTACTGTCTTTTCTAAAGTGTAGGATGGCAATGATCATCAGGAGTCCACTTGTAAACATTAAATACTGATCCTCTGGACCTCTTACCCTAGAGCCTGGAGAGTAAAGATGCATTAAAATATTAGTTTAACCATTTAATGAGGTTATTTTTTTTTCTATTAGCTTGATGTCACTGATTTGAAGATACAGAGCAAATGTGTACTAATTATTTTTATTTTGCTCTAAATCGCACCAATAGTGTCTGTATCCATTCACTTAGTTCTGTTCTTACCCCACGCACCAATGGGGAGGCCAGAGTACTGTTTTTGGTTGTTTGTTTTTTTGTTAATCCATCTTTCTGTTTGTAGAATAGAATAGAATAGAATAGAATAGAATAGAATAGAAAATACCTTATTCATCTCCATAGAGAAATTATTGCACATACAAACATAAACATCATCACACACAAACACGTAAAACACATCAAATAAATTAAATTAGTAAGTTCATGTGTGTGTTTAGAGCAAGAAGGTTCCTGGTTCGATTCTAGCCCCAGGCTTTCCGGTGTGGAGTTTGCATGTTTTCCCCGTGTCCGCGTGGGTTTTCTCCAGTTTCCTCCCACCATCCAAACACATGCACTGATAGGTTAATTGGTTGATGTAAATTGCCCATAGGTGTGAATGTGAGAGTGATTGTTTGTCTATATATGTTCAGCCCTGAGATGAACTGGTGTCTCATATAGGGTGTACCCCACCTTCACCCATTGTAGCTGGATTAGACCCCAGTGACCCTAGTGAGGATATGGGGAGGTTAAGTCATGCTCTTCTACTTTACGTTATTACAAGTAAATGAGAGAAAATAGATTTTAAAAATTAATTAAAAACTTTGACATATTTTTCCCAAAATGTAATGACCTATTTTTTGAATGACTGGAAATCTATAAACCCAATTTGTTATGAATTCACCTGATAGTTTTGCTGCTATAGACATGTGAAATGTCCCCCCTTTTAAGTAAATAGGAAAAAAAAATTAATCTATAACAAATTTGAAGTTTCACATATTGTTCCTCAAATGTAATCAAATCTATTCTGGATCAATGATAATATCAATACATAAACCCAGTTTGATATGAATTCAACCAATAGTTTTGCTGACTCACACAGAGCATCAGCTTACAGAGGTCAACATTTCTGTTTTCATTGATAAGCTGATATACAGTGAAAGGTAATGAATTTATGTGCACATTTACTTTTTCTGACACTGAAGTCTTATTTTCCTGTTGCCATGTATATTTGTTTATTCCATTATTTGCTGGCAAACACTTAGAAGTTATCAGATTGAATTTTTTTTTTGCCAAGTATGTCTTCACATTTAAGGAACTGTCTTGGTTCATTGGAGAAAATGGTAAAAATAAACATATTTCTAGAACAGCTTGCTAAAAGCTGATTAAATCTAACATCTCCTTGTTCCTACACTGCATGTGTTTGCATTCTAAAGCCACGACAGAATTGTCACTAATCTTGAACTTTCGTCCCAAAAATGTTTCATGTTCCACTTACAAGAACCACTTACAAAGATATCACATTAGAACGATTCTGTTTGTTCTGTTCACACTGTTGAGAAAACATCTGTGGTTTGAACAGAGGTTAGAATTAAGTGGAATAAGTACTTCGTTATTGTACTCAAGTAGATATTTTAGGTATCTGTACTTTACTTGAGTATCTATTTTTCTGGCAACTTTTTACTTTTACTCCATTTTGCATTAATTTTTTCATAAATATCTGTTCTTTAAACTCCTTATATTCTCAGAATAGGCTTGTGAGTTTTTCAAACTAATCAGGTTTGACAGTACATAAAATAAAAAAAATCAGTGGAGGAGAGAAAGAGGATAAGCTGTGACCAGGGTCAGTACTAGAGTCTTCCAAAGGTCCACTTTTTCCAAAACTGAGTACTGTGACCTGATCAAACGCACTGTATAAGATGAGATGAGATGAGAAGAGAGGTCCACCAATGAGGTTATGTTTTTGCCAGAGTTTGTCTGTCTGTCTGTCTGTTAGTTAGCAAGATAGCAAGCATAAAAAAGTTATGAACGGATCTTGATGAAATTTACAGGGTATGTTGGTAATGGGGAGATCTGGAAATGACTAGATTTTGGTGGTGATGGGGGGGGGGCAAGATAACACAAAATCTTATGGACGGATTTTGATGAAAATTTCACAATGTGTCACAAGGAACAAATTATTAAAAAATTATTACATTAAATGATTACATTTTGATCATGATCTGGAAGAGATGCTGGATTCTGGATCACTTTGAAATTGTACATTGTGGTAAATGGAGAATACATTTCAAAGTGATCCAGAATCCAGGATCTCTTCCTGATCACCACCAAAATGTAATCATTTGTTCCTTGTGACACTCCCAACACATCCTGAAAATGTCATCAAAATCCATCCATGGGTCTAGCAAAAACATAAATAATAAATAATTGTATACACAATATACCTAAATAAATACATAACATACACATTACTACACAGTAAATTACTTTTAATGGTTTTAGTTTTGGTGACTTTTGAAACTTTTATGATTTTATGTGGTTCAGTTAAATATTGTTTCATTCATGGCAAAAAAAAATGCAGTTTTATTACTTTATTTAAATTTCAATTGAGAAGTTGTACCTTTTTAAATGTTTATTTAAATAAAGGAATTGGATCAGGACTTGTATTTTCATGATATTAATTTTTCACACAAATAGCTGAACTTCTACTTAAGTACAGAATGTGAGTAGTTTTTCCACCCCTGGGTTTGAACCATTATTATCTCTGGACTTAACTGTGCAGGGTTCACTGTTAGACGTAGTTCCTGTATCGGCCACTAGATGTCAGTGTAAGCCCAGTCCACTACTACCTACCACCAGTTTGTGCAGAAAATGTATAATGTCAAACACAAATCAAAATTTTAATGATTTTAGTGGAAATGACACGTGCAGAAACACCACAATTACAAAATAAATATCAAAGTTGTGTCTGTTTCTATTCAAAGTATATGAAGTCAAAGTTTCTGTGAAATGAAGCAATGACACACGACAATGCTATCAGGTCAACTTTCAATGTGTTTCATAACTAAACACTTATTACATGAACAGCAAACACACACAGGCACACACATATATACATACACACACACACACACACACAGAATAAGAATAAGAATGAGAATAAAAGAAGCTAGAGTTACAGTGGGAGTGACTGCATCCAGGATGAGATCATCAGACAACTGTTGCCTCGTACAGATGGTGTTCGGAGGCTTCAGCCAGGTGCTCTGCCTGCTCCACAGGAGGCACTGGGCTGATCTAACACCCCTCTGGCAGCCATCTTGGAAGCACTCACCTGTCCACATACCTGTGTTAACACACACTGCAAATTTCCAGCCTTTGATAACAAATAGTTCAGAGTTTTAAAAGAAATATTTAATCTTTAACACGTCAATTCTAATTTTTAATATTCATTTAGCTATTTTTTTATGACAATGTAAGCAAACATAACAAGGTGACTTATGTTGTTTTAAATAAAACCATTGAAGAATGCCATTGCTAGTTGGATTTGGACTTCAGAGTAGAGAACAAGTCCTCTTATTCCACTTTAAAATCATGCTCTCCACATCTGCATTGTCTTGGTATTTCTTCGTGATCCACTGTCAAATCTGTTCGTCTTCTGTCAAGAAATGTCATGTGGACTGCAGCTGCAACTTCCTCCAGAGATACATGTGTCTGTCTGTGTTAACTCAGTGTTTGCATAGAAGGTTTCCTGACTGTCACTCAATGCATGATGGGATTCATTCCAACCCTGGGGAAGGGGGGAAGGGTAAGGGGAGGGGGAAGGGAAGGGAAGGGAAGGGAAGGGAAGGGAAGGGAAGGGAAGGGAAGGGAAGGGAAGGGAAGGGAAGGGAAGGGAAGGGAAGGGAAGGGAAGGGAAGGGAAGGGAAGGGAAGGGAAGGGAAGGGAAGGGAAGGGAAGGGAAGGGAAGGGAAGGGAAGGATCTTTCTCTTCCTGTCTCTATAGATCCATAACCTGTGGGCTGACCAATAGTGTGGAGCCTCTCTGATGACCTCACAGCCCCTCCCCTGAGTGTGTTCAGTGGTGCAGATGATCCACAGATCTGTATTTGATCTGTTCCTCCCCTCCCCCATCCATACCTCCATTTTCCTCCTACACAGACCTTACTGATGAGGGGGATGGGTAATGAGATGGGAGGGGGTGTAGGTCATTAGTCAGTGGGGTGAAAAGCAGAGCAGGAGGAGTGGCACTCACACTGGGGTTTACATGACTACAGCACATCTCAGGGACTTACAGTGGCATCAGGGATTCTGATTCTGTCACATTGAGTCCCAGCAGAAAGATCATCACACACCCAGGCATCAGCACACTTTAATGGAGATTAACTAAGAGAAAATAAGGTTCACCTTTCAACTCTGTCACATCTGCATGTCTGACAGCAGGACAGTCTGCACAGGAATCCCTGTGCATCATCTAGGAAGGCTGACAGGTTCCTTTATTTTTAATGACTGCTTGTTTTGGGGCCGTTCTCGGTTCTTTACTAGAAAGAGGAGACTGAAAACAACCCTGAGGAGAAACCTGGACAGTTATAGCCAACAAAGGTCAGCACACCAGGAGCTGCACTGAGGGCTGCTCTCACTGTCAGTGTTCTTGACCATCATTTTGGAAAGCAGCGGAGCAGCTAGAAAGGAGACACACATACGAACCATTTACACCAGACATTACAATTATTATTCAGATTCCATCCAGATTTTTTTATATTTTCAAATTAGAATGTACAATAAATAATGTTTGCTCTTGTGTTGAATTTCTTTCTTTCTTTCTTTCTTTCTTTCTTTCTTTCTTTCTTTCTTTCTTTCTTTCTTTCTTTCTACACTTGCTGTGTTACTGTGGCAGGCTTACTGTGTCTCCTCACAAACAGACATCACATATTTGTGTTGTAAAAACATTAAAAAGTGCATTTTGCATGATATGTTACCCCTTTAAGAGGCCTTGAATAAAATACAGACATTCTCCAGACTCCAAAATGAACATCAGACAGATGATTAACCTGCTCCAACAGTAAATGGTAAAGCATTTTTCAGTCCTGTCGAGGCCTGTGTCTGCATTTAGTCACCTGCACCTGTGGGGAGGTTCCAGCACATCAAGGACCCTCACAAGGTCTAAGCACTTATGAAAATGAATTAATGTAAAGAAAAAGGTTATGACAAGAAGTATCAGGTGACTAAAACCTTAAACATTTTTATGAACAAATTCCATCTCCTGTCCTCACATTATCTTGTGGTCTTCTTTAACACCACTTCCTACCTTCAGATCTACTTACATAAGGTGGACCAAACCTCACTAAGACACTGTAAATTATTCTAACTTCATCAAAAATCCATATGTTTTTGGAGTTTTGGTATTGAGATTGACTTTGTCAGCTTTACCTACTTCCCATAATCCAAGTACATGAAATAAAGGTTCAATGTGTGATCTTTAGTGACATCGAGTAGTGAAGATACAGGCGACAGTTAACTGAATACTCCCCTCACCCACATTCAAGCAGTCGTGGAATCTTGGATATGACCTTCTATAAGACAGAAAAAGCAAAAAGGAAGTCCATTTCAGGATTATTCTGTCACACAAAGTCAGGAGGCCAAAACCAGTCAGTCAAAAGTTCCCATCTCTAATCCAAACTCACAGAAATTATTAACACTTATGGCCCTATTTACTAAGATCACAAAAATGAGGGCAAAGGTGCTTGCTCATGCAAAAAACTTTATTGATTTGCATGTCACCAGTAATAAACACAAAGTTTTGGAGACCACTCTTTACCACCCTATTTAAATGAGGATTTTGCCTGCGCTACTGTTTCTCACCATGGAGACAGTTCAGTGTAAAATCTGTTCTGGGAAATACCAATACTCCTGAATATGAACAACACACAGAAGGGTGGCCAGGCATTTTTCTGTTGTTGTTTATCAGTGGTGAAGTGTATTGAGAGATACACAGAGATAGAAAGAAAGACAGAGAGAAATGTCGCAGTGAGTAGAATAAAATTATTCTCTGCGTTTCCTTTGGTTTTGTCCATGTAACCTGTAAACTGCTGGTGTAACATCATAAACTATTGTCCTTATCCCTTAGTTTTCCCATGGTGTTTATTTCATGCTTAAACCTTTTGTTAGGTAAGCTTCAAGTGACACTAACTGATAAATGTTGCTCTTTGTTTTGTTATTTAGGATGATAATTGATGTTGACTTCTCTTGAATGCTTGTGAACCTCCGTGATCACTTCAGACAGCAGCACATTGATGTATTTTTGAAGGTGTGGTTTTGAGGGGCGGGCTGACAAAGAGGCATGGGTGTGTATACTTTCAAAATATAGCTTGCAGTAACCCTTTTCCAAGATCTCTTACCCTCCCTTTAAGGAAAACCATTGTTAAAATGTCACTTTTCTAAAAGAAAAAATGATCAAGTTGTTAATGAGAGCTTAGGTTATTAATTTTTCTGTCAAAGGATAGTTTATGAATGTGAAGATTTTCATAATTTATTTATTTATTGCCCAAAAACAAACACAAATTTGGAGTGGTCATTATCTTATAAGTTATTATGCTGTTATGTTCCTGCTGTTATTGGACTGCATTTTGCCACTAAACTTAAATGAGTTACATACTACAGCCTATGCCCAGTCCAACAAAACACAACAGTTCTCATTGTTAGTGACTACACACTAATTAAAACACATTATATTCTATTTCTACATTTTCCCCTTCCTAAATTCCTCTAAAATCACAGACACTGGACCTTTAAATGCTGCATGGAGCCTTATGGCTGTGCCTTGTTTTACAAAAATCATATCAAACCACTCACTTATCGGTATAGATAAATAACCCTTTAAGTATTTCTTCTGTTAAACTGCCATATTACAATCCTTATATTCTTTAGTAACTGCTTCAAGGATCCACAGCTGAATACCAGACATGATGGAGGCTTCTGTGTGAGCATGTGTGCAGGAAACTGTTGGACATCATCCTCCATAGTATGGTAATAAATCTGTTTAGGAGGCCTGGTTTGCATTATAATTGATCTGGAATTAATATGTGAAAATCTAGGAAAATGCCAAGGTCACACTGATAGTATATGCTGTTATCTGGTGTGTTCACTCTTGATGATTAAGAAGACTGTGAAAGTGTGACATTTTTGTGGGTGAGTGTCAAACTACTCCCACTGGTGCGATGCAAGTTTGCGATAGTTGTGACACT
The DNA here is from genome assembly GCA_020466265.1 of Siphamia tubifer. Classification (NCBI taxonomy): domain Eukaryota; kingdom Metazoa; phylum Chordata; class Actinopteri; order Kurtiformes; family Apogonidae; genus Siphamia; species Siphamia tubifer. Next base: position 17,636,025 of record CM035799.1, on the reverse strand, counting down.
TGTACAATAAAGTATTTGAATATATGTATTGCAGCCCTCCGGACAGAAATAGTAATGGATTCAGCATCAACCGGAGCCTGTGAATGTGATCCAGTCTCTGCAGTTCTTCAGGGTCCATTTCTAGTGTCCAGTGTTTATTCATATCCTCCTGAGACCCAGCTATGCATTTTTGTCTTCTGTGATAGACTAAGTGTTTCACAGCTTTACTCAAAATAAATACATAAAAATGTCCACTGAAAAGGACATAATAGTAAAAACTTTTTAGAAAAATATATCTGGAAGAAACTGTTGCATCATGTTGTTTCCAATTAAGGCAATTAATTCATTTAAAATGGCAAAATGTTTTCTTACTGGTAGGGCTGAACAATTTAATGAAAAAATTTAATTGCGATTTAAATGTAATTCCCAATTTTTCTGTTTCAGTGGTTCAGCGACATTTGCAAACATCACAGAAACTTCATTCAAAGAATGAATGCCATACCCTACCATGATTTACTGACAGGTGGGAGAAAGAGGGAAAAAAGAAAGGAAAAAAAATGTGGAAAAATATAACCAAAAATGAAAAAGAAAAAAACGTGGGAAAAAAGGAAAAAGAAAGAAAAAAAATGGAGAAAGTACAAAAAAAAAAATGCAGGAAAGACGCAGTGAATTGTAAACTGAATTTGCAATGAAGCTGCAAATAGCAACATCGCAAAATCCTAGAGTTTCGTCTCTAAATATTGGCGGTCTGTATCTGCCATTGGCTAAGGCTGATGTAAAAATAAATAAATAAATAATCCATATCGGCAGTAAAATAATTGACAAAACATAGTTAGGAGAGCTGAAAAAAAGAAGAAAAAAACACAGGTTTGACAATCCCAAAATAGTGTTGCCTGAAATTGCGATTTTGAGTCCAAAACGATAGATTGTTCAGCCCTACTTACTGCGTGTCAGGGGGATATGACATCACATTACAAAAACCACTCTCCATCCTGGTGTTCTATTTGTTTGGTGATGCTGCTCCACACCTTGTCCTTCACTTTATTATCTTTTTTAATCATGCGTTTCATATTAAAGAGTGCAGCTGGAAATAATCAGTGAAATGTCCATCATTGGTGTCACATGAGAAAAATCAACCTTGTTCTAAAAAGATAAACGGCTGTAATATTTATCTTCTATGTGAAGGTAAAGTAAGACATACAGTTACACCCCTACTTGTAAAGACCTTAAATGTTGCTTTGCACAGCTTTAACTCAGGGGTTCAACCTTGAATATATGTTGTGATGCACATGAATGCTGCTGTGTAATGAACAACATGCAGCCATGATGGACTAGTGGATGAAAAGAGATGCATATGAAATAACAACAAGGCAGTCAGAGATGTCAGACCTCTCCCAAAAGATGGATTTTTTTATTCACACATGATGGAGCCATAGGTATTGACCCATCTGATGTCCAAAGGTGACATGATGTGAATGAAAAAATCTTGTCTGAATCCTGAGATATTACTACTGATGTGTTTAGCTGTTGACCTTTAGTGTGACCTTGACCTTTGACCTTCATTGCTCAAAATCTATTGGGTTCTTCCTTGACCCATTATCTATCATTCCTGAAAGTTTAATCAAAATCGGTTCAGAATTTTTTTTTGCGTGAACCTACTGAAAGACAAACAGTAAACATTTATAATATTATTATATTGTAAATTATTATAAATCTAGACCAGAGAAGTTGTCTGCTTCAGGTTGTACAGTTCTATAGGAGATGGTTTGACAGCTTCAGTAAAGCCACACTGAACAATTATTATTATTATTATTGAAATAATTTACTCTCCAGTTCCATGTATAATATGTAATTACTTTCGTGTTCAACCACATTTTGTGTTCTGAGTGTACGGAAAATGTTATGTGCAATGTTCCAATGCTATTGCTGTAAAATTATTTTATTTCAAAGTTCACTCAGTCATTATATTTAATTGATTCAGTCATGTATGAGGTTCAATGATGTGATACCCGATCTGACGCACGAAAAATCACCCAAAATTTTGCACATTTTTGATTTAAAAACAACTATACCTGTCTACATTATTAATGTATTGGGTATCACCCCACAGGGAAATGTTGTCATGTTTCATGTGATACCCCCCAAAATACCATACCTTCATGGCTCATGAGGCAGGCCTTCCCATGGTCCAAAATATAATTAATTTGATATCTGGTTATTCCACAGCTTGAAGAATGGGAATCAGAGCAATTGGCTTTAAAATATTTTTTTTAATTTTTTTTAAAAAGGTTTTTTTTAACAGGTCTATTGCCACACATATATTTTTTTATATTTAATAAATATTGACTATGGATGCAAGTGTATTGATGCCAAAATAAGCTATAACTTGAGGGGTGGTGTTTGTTGTGCCTGGCACCACTTGCTATTATTTGTTTCATGTTCTTGTCGTTTTTTGTTTGTTTCTGAGGCAGAAACAAGCTTCAGACAAAGTAAATGTTCTGTTCTGTTTGTTTGACAAATATTATTTTAATACCAGATTGTTCAGGAGATGTGTTGCTTCTGGAAAAGGGATCCAGGATTTATTATGTTGACTGTTGGGGTGGGAGAGTTGGCTGGAGTCTGCAATCACATTCATTTGTCCTGTTGGAATGAATGGGACAGGATGGGTCACTGGTCTGGGATGGTGTTGAAACCCACACGACACAGACTCTTCAGTGAAATGAACTCTATATATTAGGGCATTAACGACTTCAGTTTTTTTCAAGTCGACTTATCCGTCAATAACTGATGACATCATCACATTGTCAGCGGAGGAACAACAGGGACACACGTCTTTCCGGCAATGAGCAACTTGTATTAAAATTCACTTCAACGTAACAATGTCCACTAACAAGACACAAGCATCAGCATTTTAACCCCAACAAAACAAAGGCTAACACCTTGAGTTTTCTTTTCAATTTAACTGCACATCAGTAGGGTGACCATATGTCCGCATTTTGTCTGGCCCAACCTCTTTAAAACTAGACTATCCAGACATCTGTCACTTTTTATGGCAACGGCCGCCAAGACGCACACCACACTGTCCACATGATGTTTGAAAAAAAAAAAGAGTGTGTTGTCTGTGCTGTTGCTCATATCCCTCAGGTTAGCTAGCGGATGCCTCTTCAGATGGCTGTGCCATTTTTTTTTCCAACTAAGGTGAAGTATTTCCACACATGTGATGTGTGTCTGTCACTCTCTTTTGCTTTGTCAGACCCACCACCCCCTGTTTTACCTGCAGCAGCCATGTTCCCTCTGGTTTAGGTCTGAGTTTGTGTGCCGATGGAGAGAAAGAATAATATGCTACTTGTCGACTTCTCCAAATTTAAGTCGACTTGTGCTACGGGAGTCGACTAGTCAACGTTTCTATGAATGCCCTACTACATACTGTATATATCTACGTTCCTCATATACCATTTTGGTCAGACTCAGTAAATCAGTAGGAAATATGATGCCGCTGTGTCACAGCCAGAGTGTGATTTACATTTAATTATTTGCCGTTTACTGATTTATTGGTTTACTGAGTATTACTGATCACTTCTGCTGAAGCGCTGATGAACTCATATGAGATGAACATATTATATTAATGAGATTAGCTCCATCTTCAGCTGTCCATCCATCCGTCCATCTGTTCCTCCATACGTCTGTCTGGCCGCTCGTCTATCTGTCATCCCTCTGTCAGACAGCCAATCGATACCTGATGTCAGGATGAAGTAAGTGATGACTTCAGAGTCATTAAGCGATATGATAGGCTGACACGGTGCCATCAGCAGCCGCTGCTGGAAATGGATGGACCCCAGGCACCCTGGGTCATATTTCACCGCTCTCACCCTCTCAGTTACTGTCTCTCTGTCTCTAACACACACACACACACCCACACCGTCCCACTGAGGATCTCGTATCTCCTGCCATAGAAATGGATTTTTCCCCTGCAGACCACACAGGGCTGATTCATATCTCTATTGATTTAGATGAGGAGATGAACTGAATGGAATGAAATGAGATTTGCGTCAGATATAAATTAGAAATTAATCAAACTACTCTGACTGAGGCTCCACACATAGAAATGTTGCATGTATGGAACATTTTCCGTTGTGACAGAGACACCTAGTTGTCCTGGAGCTTTAATCGGAGGTGAATTATGAGATAATGCTGCTGAAATTGTCATGAGTCACCCCAGTCATCTGAAGGTCGTCACATTGGAAGCATGTCCAGCAGAGCGCTCAGCTGTTTCACTGATTCCACCATAGAGTCTGACTGCGCTGTTACTGGAATTTCTCACTTCACCATGAATCAGGTTAAGAAAAGGCATATTATGGATCCGGATGATGAGGACAGTAACATAAGCCACTGAAGTCTGATATTTAGGACTCTGGGTTTTTTGTTTTTTGTTTTTGTTTTGTTTTTTAGTTTTTATTTTATTTCATTTTAGACATGCACAAATAGTTGAGTTTTTTTTTTTTTCATTTATCATGTGGATTTTTTTTAGCCTAGCCACGCTATCCCTAGTCATTAAATGTATAGGTCTAGTAATGCTTCAAAGATTGTCTTTCAAATCCTCTGTATGCAATAAGACGGTACTATAACCAATCGACGTAATCTTTAGGATGATGTAGTTAGACACCGAAAAGTTCATGGAAATGGTGGATTATGGAGCTTAATGACTGTTGTCGCTACTATAAAAAGAATTTAAAGATTGCTGATGTTTTCTCACATTCGTCACTCATCTTTTGATAAAAGGAAATCACCACCCGTTGTTGTTCTTCTTCTATGGTTGTTTCTGGTTGTTTCTCTCCGAATCATTGCTGTGATTCATCGGCCAGTTTCAGGAAAATTTAGCCAAAAGTTACATTAAGCATAATTAGCTGTACCAGTCATTAAAATGAACAAGAAATCGAAGAAATCAAGGGTGGTCTAATATTTTTTCCATGAGTGCATATGTATATTCCTCACAATAATTCAACTGGATCTGTTATTTGTTTGAAAGAAATTAATGCATGATAATAAAACAGTGTTATATCCTCATTTCCCTATATTTTATATATCAAACAACTTCCTGTTTATTTCTCTTTTCAATCTAATGTGTAGCTGATATTTGTTCATATTCATTCCTATGTATAAGTGTGTATTACTGAAGCCGGTTTTCAGCACTGGGCACATTTAAGGCTGTACAGAACACACCAACACTGTGGTATTTCACATTTATTGCTCATTTCTCCCCAAATAGCAAGGCTCAGACTCTTTTTCTGCCATTGGCTGGCCTCATGCTCTCAGATATGGGCTGTGATATTGAAGCTGTGGCACCGTGACAGTGGAGGCATCGTTCACACAGACAGTCACAATCTGAACCCGACCTTCACATATGATGTTCTGCCATTTTGCTGGAGTTTTGGAACAGTTTCACTTCAATAGTCAATCAGTATGATATTCATTCATTACACTAAAAAGAGACTTATTGCCCCACCACCCAAAAGGGAGGCAAGGGGTACTGTTTTTGGTTCAGTTTGGGTTTTTTTTCATTTCTTTGTTTGTTGTTGGGAGACATTATTGTAATCAGTGTGTGTGTGTGTGTGTGTGTGTGTGTGTGTGTGTCCGCAGTGACATATCATGCTATAACTCAATGAATACTTGAGATATCACCATGAAAGTACATGGGCATATACATATAGCTAATGTACCTCATAAGCAATGATCTATTTGAGTAAAGGTCAAGGTCAATTTTCATAATTGGTGTTATCACCTACGACAAATCCTTTTTGAGATCTCTGGAGGTCAAAGGTGACATGTTGCAAAATGTACTTCTGTAACACTGCTTGTGTGTGTCGACAGGTATATCACGCTATAATTTAATCAATACTGGATATATTATCATAATATTACATGCACTGATGCATATATACATATAACAAAAATGCAAAAATTATCAATATTGCAAAATGTCAAAATCACATGATTGGCTCTAATTCAAGAACGGGTTGTCATAGAAACTTGGGATTGGCACAAAACAGGGGTAAGATTAGGCATTCTCTGAATACTTTAGCAGCAAAACTCTATACCAAATTGGGTTTATTGATTGCATTGACCCAGAATAGATGTCAATACATTTTGGGAAAAGTAGGTCCTCTCATTTACTTATAATATATAACTGGGTTCAAATGGCTCTTTGGCTGCTACAGGTTCTTCGCCCCTGGTTTAAATGCTGCGCGCAAGCAATGACATCGGATTTTAACACGTTTAACACATTTATTTGAATATAGCATATACTGTTACAGATATGTAAATGGATAAATAAATGGATCTTCTTCTTTATTTGTGTTTCCAGCATTTACATACAAATTCTCAAATAAGAGAGTAAAGAAT